>JAVJIF010019448.1:0-98107 GCA_038442645.1 Agave tequilana | reverse complement strand
AGCTTTTCTCCCACAATTTAAATTGTGGAGAAGATCAGAAGTAAAAGCTTGGTTGTAGAATTTTTTTTAACTTATCTGGAATAGTGCAGAGGAAGCAGAGTGATCGACCGCATGTGTACAGTCAAGCACAGTTGAAAAGGAGGAATCAGCGGTTGACTATCCGGTCGACCGCTAGTACAATTTCATGTGCCAGAAACGAATGCAACTCTCTGTTGAATCTTTAGTGTCAGTCGATCGACTGTGCGGTCGACCGATCTCCGCATACTGTCTATTGCTCAGTCAACGCCTAACTAGTTTTTATCCTCGTGCATGTTGTGCACGCCATACGCGCTCTACCCATGCTTATTGCTCATGCATCCTTTACCCATGCAGACCACCTCCGATGCTCCTCTCTCTCTTGGCTATCTCTAATGAATTAAAAAAACCTCTATCTTGTATCTTCTCCCCTGCAATTCTGCGAGAAGATCTGAAGAAAAGCTTGATTGTAAAGTTTTTAACTCATCAGAAATAGCACAGAGGAAGCAGAGCAGTCAACCCATGAGCACAACCATGCACATACTACTAGAAACAGACGATAGTTAAGATATTGCGTCGAAAACATTTGACGCAATTTTGCGTCAAAATATCGCGAATTCGACGGAGTGGGTAAAAGCTGACTTTATATACTGATAATAATAATAAAAAAATTTATTGTGAAATTTGCATCGAATTTTTGACTATGAAAAATTACCTAGAAAATTTTTCACCAAAAATTTGGCGGTATTTCTACATCGAATTTTCGATGCAATACACAACAGATAAAATTAAAAAAATTACTGGTCTTTTTGCGTCGAATTTTTGACGCAATATGAATAATATCTGGTAAAAAAAATTTTCGTGATATACATTTTGCGTCGAAAATGCGACGCAAGAACATGTTGCGTCGAAAATGCGACGCAATATGTATATTAATTGTAGCTCCCATTCCGTTTCTTTCTTCCTTTCCTTTCTCCAAAACGGCCGCCTACTTCCGCCAGCGTCCCCTCCCCTCCCTCGCATCCTCCTCTTCCCGGTTAAAACTACACCTAGAGGGGGGTGAATAAGTGTAAGGCTAATCTAATGATAAATTATGCGGATTAAAACTAAATTGTAACACACTTAATGTAACCAAAGAGTGTAGCCGAATTCTCGATGAAAGCTCTGAACTATCTCCTCTAAATTTCTCTAAATAAGAGTTGAGGTGCTATATTGAAACTCTCTTGGTTTAACACAAGTATGACACACAATCAAAACCAAGCATATAAATGATATGAGCAATATGATGCAATGCACAATAAGAGAGAGTTTAAAAATAGTGGATCAATCGCAAACACAAAGATGTGTTTCGAGGCTCGAGCCACTTCTTTACGTCTCTGCTTTCACACAGAAGGATTTCACTATATCGTCCACACAGGACTTCCCACACAGTGAACCTCAATTAAGAATTTGGGTAATACAAATTAGGAGTACACAACTCCTCTCTCCAATAAACACACCTCTACACAAGAGGCAAGACACAACAACAATCACCTCTACACTTAGACGGATAGGTACTTAGCCAAATAACAATCAACCTCTCAATAAAGGGATAAAGCTTAAAGCCAATAACACCACAATCACCTTTACACTTAGAGGGATACCAACACAACCTCCACACTTACTTCTACACAAGAGGGAACTCAAATAAAAGAAGGTTTAAACTCTTGGTGGTCTCACTAAACCACAAACTAATTTTTCTCACAAAATAAGATCCTAATAGATAGGATAGGTATGATAGCTCAAGTGTGAGAAATAAAGAGTTTGCAAATCAAATCACAACAAAAAATCTTGGGAAAACTTCTAGGATAGCTATATTTGGCCCAAAGGCCTTCCACCCTAGTTTTGATGATGATTAACTCATGTAATTATGTTTACTAATAATCTTGTGTTGTTTAAGTTTCAGATCATTAACCAAGATATTAGTTGATGATTAGCTTCACAAGGAGTTTAGAAGCTTTTCATAGTGATTCCAGGGGCAAAACTTCAAGATCACACATTGTCTAGCCCATGGATGAAGTTTTGGAGCAAGTCAACTTGAAGATGAAGATCATCAAGAAGACTTAGGTATTCATAGTTTTAGATAGTGTGTTTTAGATCCATTTGTAAAGTTTAGTATAGTTGATATGCTCAAGTGCACAACACACAAAAGATTCATGTTTTGGATTTGGTTTTCATGAATAATAGATCAAACAAATTTACATAGTTTATATGTATAATAGATGTATTCTAGTTATACATACATGCTTACACTTCCTATACAACTTATTTTGACTATCTTATTCATGTATTGAAAAATCAAGTTTGATAAAAATACAAGTTTTTTTTTTGATAAAATTTGCAAGACTCAAAAAATGAATTGATATGTTTGATATATGTCTTGAAATTTTTATCACTTGTTTGTGTTTCAATATAAAATGATAAAACTATTTTTGGTGATTTTTAGAAGTGTTAAAAGATTTTTAGAAAAATATTTTACACTGTTTTTTCTGACCCAAATTTTTGTTCCAGGCTTCAATCAGTCGACTAGTCAACCTGACCTAGTCGACTTGGCTGAAGTCGGTCGACCGGGCCGGTCGACCGACGTACACAAATCTGTGCACGTTTGGCAGCTTTGGGACGGTCGACCCGGACGGTCGACCGGTTTGAGAGCAGTGCTCTCTGTTTGTTTGGGTCGCCGGGCCGGTCGACCGTGGTTGCCCAACGGTCACATTTCTGACCGTTGGCGGTCGACCGGGCCGGTCGACCGTCAGCCTGTCAGGCTGCCACATCAGCCTAACGGCTAGTTTTCTGATGGGGCTAAAATACCCCATTTGTTTGAGGTTTTCACCAAGATTTTTAGAGCTGATTTTCTCCCATTCTCTGTTTTAAAAAGAAGTTTTTTAAAAAAGTTTCAAGAGCAAAAAGATTCATCTTTGTTTTGTTTTTGGGTTTTTGAAAAATCAAAGAAAATAGGAATTTGGGATATTTGTATTGGTTTTCATTCTCTATCTTTTTTTAAGAGTTTTCCCAAGTATTTTCTTTGTTGCTTGTTTCCAAAAACACCTTGTTTCCACACTTGAGCTATCATACTATCCTAATCTATTAGGATCATTTGTTTTGTGAAAAAAGAGAAAAGAAAAGAGAGATTGTTTGTGTTGAAAGAAACCACTTGTTGTACAGCCTTATTCTTTGTGTATCCCTCTTAGGTAGAGGTGATCGGGTGATTGGTTTGCTCCCTCTAGTGAGAGGTGGAGATTTGGTTGTAAACCTCTTCGTAGAGGTGTTGGTTGTTTGTTGTATCGGCTACGGGTCTACCCCTCGGTGTGAGGTGGTTGTTGAGAGAGGAGTTCGGTACTCCATTGTTGTACAAATCCTCTTCGGTAGAGGTTCCCTCGGTGGGGAATAGTGGATTGGAAATCCTACACGGTGGTTTAGGCGGGGATGTAGAGCTAGGGGCTCGAACCTCGAAATTATCCGTGTGTTTCGTTTGATCCAATATCTCTCAACTCTCTCTCTCATTTATTTGTGCAAAGCATCATTCATAACATCATATCATATTTGCTTGTGTTGAGCATAATTCATATCATACATATCTATTTGTTTGAGTTGCCTTGCATATATTCATATTGCTATTCATCCTTATTTGCTTGGCTCGCTTGTGTGTGTGACTAACTTATACTTAACCACAAGAGCTTCACATAGCACCTCAACCCATTCAAGGGGAATCAAGAGGAGTTAGTCCAGAGCCCTTCACGGGGAATTCGGCTACACTTGTTTGTTGTACTAAGTGTGTTGCAAAATTTGCATTAGCTTCCGCATTTAGTGCACTTAGTTTGCATTTAGTTTTAGATTAGCACTAACACCTATTCACCCCCCCTCTAGGTGTGTTTTCAATTGGTATCAGAGCTAGTACTCCTGATACTTAGGCTTAACATCCTAGGAGTGAGATCCATTTATTTGCTAATCTTTGTTTGCATTTGCTTGTTTTGCACACATATAATTTACCATGGCTTTCATGACCCCACCTATGTTTGACCCTTCCAACATTCATGTTTAGAAGATTAGGATGACCGTTTATTTACAAACCCTAGGTCATAAAGTTTACCTTGCCATTACCAAGGAATCCTTCCTTAGTGATAGCAATCATATAGGGGCCAATGCACAAGCCCTTGAGGCCATTAGAAGCACATTAACTAAAGATTATCTTTTACGTGTTTCTAACATTGATTCCGCCTTTGCAGTATGGAATTTGTTGACAAACCACTACCCCTCCGAGCTTCAAGTACAAATCCAAGAAGAGGAATCTAGTGGAGAATCCGACTCACATTGCTTGATGGTCCAAGGGAATGACTCCCTTGAAGTACATTCGGACCCCACTTAGATGATAGTGATGATTGCTCTAGTTTCTTCATGTGATGATTATGATGCTCATGCTTTAAATGAAGAACTATCTATTGTTTGTGAAAAGTTAATAGAAAATATAAGATTTTGAAAAAGAAAAGTCTAGAAATTGAAAAAGAAAATAAATGTTTGCATTCTAGACTTGACAATGTTTTGCAAGAGAAGGTTGAGATCTCTAATGAAAGGGATGCATTGAGATCTCAATTAGAACTTGCATTAAAAGAAATAAATTTTTAAATCTAAAATGATTGTGAAATTCTTTTGAAGAAAATGAAAATTTGTCTTCAAAAATGATTTTGTTTTAAAAGAAAATGTTGCTTTGAAAAATAAAATAATTTCTATTTCAAATGATTGAATGTTTGTTTAGATAAAAATATTGTTTTGCAAAATAAGATTGATGCACATGTTTGCCATGCTAGGGTAGTATCACCACTTCACCTATTGCATGTCACACTTCTTCTTCTAAGATTAATGATGATATTTTTGCTTAAGAAGAAGGTTGATTGTTTGGGCTCCACTATGAGCCAATGTGCCATGAACCACTCACGGTTGGAAACCTTGGTTCGAAAGAAACAAGTTCCATCTTTTATGCATGCACACCCTCCACGGCATACACATGCTCCACACGGACACCATCAACACATGTATACTCATGTGTACACATGTACGCTCATGTGTACACATGTACACATTGTGGCCGAAAAGGCCATCTTGCTAAATTTTGCTATTGATCGTTTACATGTTGAGAATTTAGCAAAGAAGTTTTGTTTGGGTTAGAGAAGAGACTAACCCCCATGGACCCAATAAGATATGGGTACCAAAGACCACCCCTCCTATTATTTTTGTAACGCCCCTATCCGGAGGGTACGGGGCGTTACTGCGACGTACATACGCAGGTCAGGAAGTACCCTCACGTATATAAGCTAAGCAACAATACGTGCAAGTGAAAGAGTACGGAAGCACGTGGCAATATACATTCCAACATAAAGATTACAAAGTCATCACAGAGCGTGATATACTGATACATGTACATTATATCACAGCCAGATACAAAAGTAAAATTACAATTTGTACAACAAAAAGTGCTCAGGGCTGAGAGGAAGTTCCCCGAGCTAGCAGAGAAGGATTCAGGAACGGAAGGAGTTAGGACAAATCAACTTATTCCGAGAAATAGGCTTGATCTTCAGTGGAGGGCTCCACTTCAATTCACGCTTCAGAACCTGAACATACAAATTCAAGGGAGTCAGGCCTCCCAAACAAATGATCAGGTTACAGCCGAGTGGCATAAGAGATAAGAGTAGGAAAGTTGATGTAGTATCACGAATAATCAGCCAGCAAGTAAAGGAAGCATAACGAGTTAAAGTTAGGAAGACATTGCACTAGCTTAGGCTACGACCTCATAAGACTAGTACCTCCAGGGAATAATCCAAATAAGGAAGCCCTCATCAATATACCTTTATCTCATGTCACCGTAATCCAAGCGCATAGAACGGATCCACAGTTGACGTCTTTTATTATTATTACTTGTCTTACTCTGATGTCTAGCTATGTGAACTAGCGTCCCACACACATAGATCCACATCTGAGTAAGCAAGGTTGTTATTGGAAACTAGCGGGGGTATCAACGAACAATGTTTACAGTGGGTCCCGTGCTCGCCCGGGACCACGGTCCATGACGTTCCGTTACTGGTGCTCGGAACCAGCCGCAAGGCGTACATGAGGGTCTTATGGAATGCCCTTATCAAGATGGTACCAGGAATGAGGGAGCCAGCACTCCCCTCGGTCGCCTGGAGGCCCTCAGGTCAGACCGGAAATTTAGTTGCACAACATACCTAGTGCCACTGTAACACGAACATATATTGACAGCCGCATGTTTTCCCCCGACCAGATGTAAGTTGTCTCATTTTATGAGTTATTTAGGTAATTATCCGATTTCGGGAATGAGCAGGAGCAAGTCCGGAATATTATGAAGACAGGAGTATCAGGAGTACAACATGTACTATCAAGTAATTCAAGTTTGTAAAACGAGATGCCCGGTTACTATTCCCGTTATCGTGATAATTAAAAGAGTCAAGTGTGTCATGCCTGGTGTCAAGAGATAGCATGACAAGAGGAGATATTCTTCAAGTGACAAGTCATGTCAAGAGATTGATATTAGTCCAGTGGCAAGTCATGGGTGGAGAGCTATTCATAACAGGTATCAGTATAATCATGGTAGTGACAGGTGATTCTGGCAGGTAATACGTCATAACATAACAATATATATAATACAAGTCCCACGGATAAGGTTCATATTCAAAGAAGTAATAACCACAGCAGGCAGCCAAAGTTAGTCGACTAGGGAGAGGCAAGTAGTCGACTTATAAAGGAGTTAGTCGACTATAGAGAAAGGGTAGTCGACTAATAAGGCTGCGTCTCAAGGGGTCGCGTCTTCAGGAAAAGGTTAGTCGACTGGGGGTAAAGGGGTAGTCGACTAGTAAAGCTGCGTTTCATAGAGTCGCGTTTTCAGAAAAAGTTAGTCGACTAGGGTCAAGGGAGTGGTCGACTTATAAAGTCGCGTCTTCAGAAATAAGGCCGCGTCTCAAATAAGTTAGTCGACTTGGGACAAGGGTGTAGTCGACTAATAAGGGGTTCAAGTCGACTAATATAGGGATCAAGTCGACTAATACTGGGCAAACAGAGAACAGAACCAACTTTTGAGGGTTGCGTTTGTTGATAAAAATACAGTATGAAAATAGTTATCCATGTCTTGGCGAGTAGAGTTACTCGCCTAAAATGTTCCTTTGATGCGTCCGACGAAGAAAAGCTCGGCCCCAATCCAAAAGGAGGGTACCGGCCTAGAGTCTTGCCGATGATGACGAGGAGCACGGCCCCCAATCCAACGGAGGTGACCGGCTTTAAAAGAGAAGGAGGGAGGTTGATGGTGCAAGTATAGTTCAATTTGACAAAATGGGATTTTGCAAACGATGTTTCGGGGGACGAATCTATAGTTCGTCGGAAAGAGGATGACGAGGAGGTGAAGATGGTATGCTTGGTGGTGGCTACGGTGGTGTAGGTGGTGGTGGAGATGGTGGTGAAGTTTGATGGAGAGGATGGGTTTCTTTGATGTTTCTTGGTGAAAAGAGGTTGAAGAAGATGGTGTAGTTGTTGGAAATGGAGAAGGAGATGAAGGGGAAGAGGTGGGAGAGTTGGTGGAGTTATTGGTGGTGAAAAGATGGAGAAAATGGGTTGTGATGGCCAGCCAAGAAGCTTGGGCTGCTGTTTGCTGTTGTGCTCTCTGGAAACAAAGAAGAAGAAGAGAGGAAAAAGAATGAATGAAGGACATAGAAGGAGGGAGTGCATATATATATAAGGGGGAAAATAATATAATAATGTGCCATCTCCACTTCATGAATGAAGCTTGGCGTTTCCTTTCAAAGAATGTCGCGTCCCCAAGAAAATCAAAGCCGCGTCTAGGCAAAAGGGAGCCAAACACGGAAATCAAGTTTGCGTCCAGTAGAAAACGCAAAAGTTGCGTTTAGCAAAAGGACAAAAGTCATAATGACTTGATTGGATTGATTAGCAGTGCATTAAAGGCAGCATGGAGAGGATCTCTGCATTGAATGCAGAATCCTAGGTTGGTGAAACTCGCGTTTGAAAAGGAGAGAGAAAATGAGAAAAAGAGAAAAGTAGAATATCTGGATAAAATTCTGGTATCTGGGAAAACACCGGAAATTCCAGAAAAGTCCAAAATTGAAGTATCTCAAAAAGTCTCCCAAAAATTCTCAAAAATAATAAATATTATTTTAGATTTTTAGTGAAATCAGTTTCCAGAAATTCAATTCCATTTTCAAAATAAAATCCTGGAATTCACTGTGAACGGTGTCTACACCGGGTAGGCTGGATTTTTGATAAAATCTAAAATTTCTTAAAAAATCATTTAGATAGAAATCATGATTTTAAGGAATACTGTGAAAGCTGTTTCTAGATTCTCAACTCCGTTTGTAAATTAAAAATCCGAGAGTCGGTCAGCGACACTGGTCGACACCGTTTTGAAGATTTACAATTAAATTCTGAAAATTTCAGAAAATCATGAAAAATCAAGAATATTAAAATATAATATTTGAAACTAAAATCGGTCAAATCTGATTACCAAAAAGGTCAAATCATGCAGTACTGCTATATGAGTAAGGATTTAAATAACAGAAAATAAAATAAAATAAAATAAAATAAAAAAAATAAAAAATACTCTCCAAAAATCAGGATACATAACTGTGTATGTATACCGAGGATGGGGTGTTACAATTTTTGATGTAGGTGTGGGCTCTCACATGACGTGAGAGTGATGACACCTTGGAGTGGATGCGTTCCGTGCTTAAAAGGAAATCAAATGGATGCATCACTTTCAAGGGAAGAGATTTGGTGGAGAGGACCACCATGTTTAGAGAACTAGAGCGGTGCCCTCATTGGTTTTGGTATCGAATCTCTAACTCCTTATTTATTGTTTACATGCTTTCCATGTTTATCTTTCATAGCATGTTTCATTGTTTAGTGATTAGTATGAAAATGTCATGCTTATTAGACTTATGATATACATGTTTAGTCATTTTAAGACACCCATGTTTATATGGACCCATATTTTGTGTTCTCACCGTTTGTTTTAGCTATCATGTTTATCATAGGTTTAATAACATGAGGATTTGCATAATAATCATGTTTAAGTTTATCATGTTAATTTTTATCGTGTTTTATGCTTCATGTGTTGATTACATGTTTAGATGTTAGTTTTCATTAAGACTAGGTATATATTCGTGCATATAGTGGGCCACAAATAAATCTATATATGTTTGTACTTGAATGCTTATTTGAACCCATTAGATGTGCTAGTATAGTCTAGTTTTGATGATTCATACATTTTAAACTTGTATTCCTATTTTTGGATTTGTTTTATGTGTATAAACTTTCAATTCATGTATATGTGTATTTTGCCAAACTTTAAGATATACATGTATACCCCTTGAGTCATTTGCCCTTCATGCAAATCTATATATGGACTCAATTGTGTTTAGGGATATGTATGTATACTTATTGTGTTAACAACTCATTCATATACCTTGTAATGAAATTTGTTTTAATGAAAAATTTAGCTTTTCATGTTCTCATGTGTTTTTTATTTAACTTCATGTATATGTCCATTTTATCCAAATTATTGTTATACATATACATCCTTTTTGAGCCACGTGCCTTCATGCATATATCTTTGTGGACTCGTTGTGTTTGGATATGTATGTACACCTTAATTTGTATCGGACATACATATACCTTGAAGATTAAATAAGTTTTAATGATTTTCATATTTTGATGTTTTCATGTTTTCTTGTTTTAAGGAATAATTGAGCTTAATTGAATATTTTCATGATTATGATATTCACACTTTATTTGTACACTCACATTTATTGCTTGCTCATGTTTTGTATTCATGAGTCATATTTATGCCTAATTGAATTAGAGTGTTGATTATCATGTGGATTTTATATTTTATGAAAATTATTTTTAGTTTATTCCTTACTTGAAGGATTTCGTACTAGTTAACAAGTTTTTCATTTTGACTAGTTCGTATTCTTCAATTTGGTAGTAATTTTCAAACAAACTACATTTTCAAATCTATTTTTGAAAACCCCTACCATCTAAGGGCGGTTGGAAGGGAGATCATGTTCATGTATGCTTTACAAGTGAAAATCATTTAAAACTTGAACCATGATTGGGTGGTAGATTATATGAGATATACACTTGATTATTATTGTTGATTCAATTGGTATCATTGAACTTTTTCAATTGGTATCAATTTTGACATTTTTGGTATACTCATATATTTGTTTATGTATGTATACTTCAATTTCAATGGTATCAATTTCTATTGGTATCTAATTTTCATACATATATGTTTTATTTGTGTTCAAAAATATCACAAATTTTAGTTTTTGTTTACTCAAGCTCTAGCATAACCCAACACCTTGAGTTTCATCTATTACTTCAATTGATTCATTTTTCAATTGGTATCTTTATTCAAGCTTATTTTTTTTAAAAAAAACTATGCATAAGCTTGTTAAATAAGAGTATTCATAATTTTTGTTGGTATTTCATAAAGGGGGAGAAAATTCGATTTTCATATTTCAATTGGTATTTAGTTTTCCACTCCCTTACTTTATGATAGAAAATAGTCATTTCAATTGTTTATATGACTTAAAAAGAAAAATACTATCTTTTGATATCAAGAAGTCTTGTGTTTTAATTGGTATCTAAAAATTTTGTTTAAAGTAAAATACAAAAGTTTTTGATTTATATTGACTATATGCAAGGAGAGATTAACATCTCTTCTACATATAGATTCATGATGAGTGTATCTTGTATTGAAGAGCTTAACATCTCTTCTTGTGTGGTACACGTGTGTAGGGGGAGCTTCACATCTCCTCTTATGCATTACATAATGTGTGTTATGTGAATTAGGGCTTAACATCCCTCTTTCATGTAATGCATATGTGTAGGGAAGCTAACTTAGCGTCTTCCTCTTCATGAATGTATATAGCATATAACATTTATTGATCTTTGTTTATTTTCAATTGATATCAAGATGCTTCATTGACATTTTTTATTGATATCATGTTGTTTATAGTCACCCCTTATTGACCTTGTTTTTGTTTTAGACAAAAAGGGGGAGAACATTGTTTTATTGTTTTGATTGACATAAAGGGGGAGCAAGAGTTTTTTACCCCTCATTTATTGTTTTGATTGTTTACCCCTTTGTTGATGATTGACAAAAAGGGGGAGAATAATTTGTGGTTTATATATGCATAATATTTTTTGCATATATTAAGTTTTATTGGTATCTAGAGCATCTAGTGTTTTTGTTAATGCTTTATTAATTTAATTGGTAACTAGAGCTTCTAGAATATGTGTTTGTGTTTTATGCATGATGATGCATACATATGTTGAGTATGCATGTTTTGGAATCACCATGTTCATGCATAACTATAATACATAAAGATTTGTGTTTCATGTTTTATTGAAAGTTTAAATTGGTATGCATTGTCATTCATTGCATTTTTTTTTAGTATTTGTTTATGCATGAGTTAAGGGGGAGCTTCTTTGAAGCTTAACTTTAATCCATGCATATATAACTCCATGAGTTTTGTCATCATCAAAAAGGGGAGATTGTTGGCCCAAAGGCCTTCCACCCTAGTTTTGATAATGATTAACTCATGTAATTATGTTTACTAATAATCTTGTGTTGTTTAAGTTTCAGATCATTAATCAAGATATTAGTTGGTGATTAGCTTCAACAAGGAGTTTAGAAGCTTTTCATAGTGATTCCAGGGCCAAAGCTTCAAGATCACACATTGCCTAGCCCATGGATGAAGTTTTGGAGCAAGTCAACTTGAAGATGAAGATCATCAAGAAGACTTAGAAATCCATAGTTTAGATAGTGTGTTTTAGATCCATTTGTAAAGTTTAGTATAGTTGATATGCTCAAGTGCACAACACACAAAAGATTCATGTTTTGGATTTGGTTTTCATGAATAATATATCAAAACAAGTTTATATAGTTTATATGTATAATAGATGTATTCTAGTTATACATACATGCTTACACTTCCTATACAAACTTATTTTGACTATCTTATTCATGTATTGAAAAATCATGTTTGATAAAAATACAAGTTTTGTTTTTGATAAAAAATTTGCAAGACTCAAAAATGAATTGATATGTTTGATATATGCCTTAAAATTTTTATCACTTGTTTGTGTTTCAATATAAAATGATAAAACTATTTTTGGTGATTTTTAGAAGTGTTAAAAGATTTTTAGAAAAATATTTTATACTGTTTTTCTGACCCAGATTTTTGTTCCAGGCTTCAATCAGTCGACTAGTCAACCTGACCTAGTCGACTTGACTGAAGTCGGTCGACCGGGCCGGTCGACCGACGTGCACAAATATGTGCACGTTTGGCAGCTTTGGGACGGTCGACCCGGACGGTCGACCGGTCTGAGAGCAGTGCTCTCTGTTTGTTTGGGTCGACCGGGCCGGTCGACCGTGGTTGCCCAACGGTCACATTTCTGACCGTTGGCGGTCGACCGGGCCGGTCGACCGTCAGCCTGTCAGGCTGCCACATCAGCCTAACGGCTAGTTTTTCTGATGGGGCTATAAATACCCCATTTGTTTGAGGTTTTCATCAAGATTTTTAGAGCTGATTTTCTCCCATTCTCTGTTTTAAAAAGAAGTTTTTTAAAAGAGTTTCAAGAGCAAAAAAATTCATCTTTGTTTTGTTTTTGGGTTTTTGGAAAATCAAAGAAAATAGGAATTTGGGATATTTGTATTGGTTTTCATTCTCTATCTTTTACAAGAGTTTTTTCAAGTATTTTCTTTGTTGCTTGTTTCCAAAAACACCTTGTTTCCCACTTGAGCTATCATACTATCCTAATCTATTAGGATCATTTGTTTTGTGGAAAAAGTGAAAAGAAAAGAGAGATTGTTTATGGTTGAAAGAAACCACTTGTTGTACACCCTTATTCTTTGTGTATCCCTCTTAGGTAGAGGTGATCGGGTGATTGGTTTGCTCCCTCCAGTGAGAGGTGGAGATTTGATTGTAAACCCTCTTCGGTAGAGGTGTTGGTTGTTTGTTGTATCGGCTACGGGCCTACCCCTCGGTTGTGAGGTGGTTGTTTGAGAGAGGAGTTCGGTACTCCATTGTTGTACAAATCCTCTTCGGTAGAGGTTCCCTCGGTGGGAGATAGTGGATTGGAAATCCTACACGGTGGTGTAGGCGGGGATGTAGAGCTAGGGGCTCGAACCTCGAAACATATCCGTGTGTTTGCGTTTGATCCAATATCTCTCAACTCTCTCTCTCATTTATTTGTGCAAAGCATCATTCATAACATCATATCATATTTGCTTGTGTTGAGCATAATTCATATCATACATATCTATTTGCTTGAGTTGCCTTGCATATATTCATATTGCTATTCATCCTTATTTGCTTGGCTTGCTTGTGTGTGTGACTAATTTATACTTAACCACAAGAGCTTCACATAGCACCTCAACTCATTCAAGGGGAATCAAGAGGAGTTTGTCCAGAGCCCTTCACGGGAAATTCGGCTACACTTGTTGTGTTGTACTAAGTGTGTTGCAAAATTTGCATTAGCTTCCGCATTTAGCACACTTAGTTTTGCATTTAGTTTTAGATTAGCACTAACACCTATATTCACCCCCCCTCTAGGTGTGGTTTCACTATAGAAATGAGATTGAAAACCATTCCCAAAGACTCTATTTTTCTTTGAATTTTTCAACCCTTTTAAAACAAATAAAGATGAAATCTTTAAGCCCAAAACTCTTTTGAAAACTTACTGTTAAACACTTGTAAAGATGGGAAATTTTCTCTTCCTAAATCTTAGCTAAAACAGCTCAAGAGGATGTGTATTTATAACCAATCAAAATTCTGCCTGTTGGCAGCCAGGAAAGGTCAGAAATAACCTTCCAGTCGACCGCCCGGTCGACTGGCTAACTATCATTTTTATGACCGTTGTGCCACCGGTCGACTGCCCCCCGTCGACTGGGACTGGATACAGAGAGCAGCAGCTCTCTCCCGGTCGACCGCCCGGTCAACCGTGGCCATTTTCAGAGAGCAAAGCTCTCTAGCGGTCGACCGGTCGTCCAACCATTTGGCTTGTGTACGTCTGTGCACATCGATCGATCAAACCGGTCGACCGATGCCTGCGTCGATCGACCGGCAGACAGCCAAGTCTAAACTTTAAGGATTAAAAACTGGTCTTTTTGTCTTCTAAAAAAATCCCATAAAATACACATAAATTCTACAAAAATAATTCTTTAATGATCTTTGAAATACAAATATGTGTGACTAAAATTTAACACATATTATAAACAATTTGAACCATTTTTGTGATATTGAAATTTGGCTTAAATACAAAAACCAAATTTTTGAAATAGAAAACCGTTTTCTCCAAAACTTGTACAAATACAAAAATATTATATTGAAATAATTTTGAAGCATATTGTATATGGATAGAATCCAATATACATATAAGATATATATCTATGTTTTTGACATGAAGTCCAAAATCGGTTAAACCGAAAAATCAAACCAGTAAACTTAACACTTGTGTGTGTATGTGAACTTGAGCATATCTACACTATCTAATTATTACATAAGATCTAAATACTAAACTAAACACAAACCGAAGTCTTCTTGTCTCCAAGCCGACTCGATCCAAACCCGATCTAACGAGCTTGACTCCAACCAAGTACTAGATGTGATCTTGACGTCCGAACTCTTGAATCAACATGTGAAAGCTCCAAAACATCTTTGTTGAAGCTAATCACCTACTAATATCTTGGTCAAATATCTGAAACTAAATATCATAAGATTATTAGTAAACTATAAATACATGAGTTAATCATTACCTAAACTAGAGTAAAGGGCCTCTGGGCCAACAATCTCCCCCTTTTTGATGATGACAAAACTCATGGAGTTATATATGCATGGATTAAAGTTAAACTTCACACAAGCTCCCACTTAACTCATGTATAGTAATAAATATAAAGATATATAATGAATGCTCAATACAAACATGCATAAGTGAAGAATGCTTCTCCCCTTTTGCATAAACAAAAACTTATATGCTCGATATCAATTGTAAAAATAACATGCATAAAATTCTCAAAGTCATTCTCTCGCTTTTGCTAAACATGCATATAAACTCAAGATCAGTCTCCCCTTTTTGTCAATCGTCAACAAATGGGAAAAAATAAACTTTCAAAAAAAATCTTTTCCTTCTTTTGACAAATCAAATAATAAAGTGATATATGCGATATACATTCATGAAGAGGAGAGACGTTAAGTTAACTCCCCCTACATACATGCATTTACATGAAAAGAGATGACTAAATCCTAACCACATAAAGCATAATATACAATGTATAAAAGGAGATGTGAAGCTCTTACTACATACGTGTAAGACATACCAAAGAGAAGTCAATCACTCCAATATGAAATACACTCAACATGAATCTATATATAGAAAAGATGTTAAGCTTTCCTTGCATATAAGCAATACAAATTAAAACATTATAATACTAATTGAAATATATAGCAATTTATGATAAAGGCATACATCGAAGCATCATGATACCAATTTATGCTACCAATTGAAAATAAACAAATATTTTTAAAGATACCAATTAAAAGTAAACAAAAATTTTAAGATACTAAAAGACACCAATTTGAAAATTTCTTGATACTATTTAAAAAAGTCTTGTAAATTTTGATACCAATAGAAAATGAAATATTGTATGTTTGATACCAATTGAAATATATATATATATATATATATATATATATATATATATATATATATATATAATATATATATATATATATATATATATATATATATAATATAATATTGAAAATCTTAATATCAAATGAAAGTAACAATCAATTTCAAAGAAACTTGATACCAAAAATATATCTTATAAATTTGTGATACCAATTGAAAGTAAAAACCAAATTGATTTAGGTAAGCATAACTCATATCAATATAGTAGATACCATTTTAAAATGAAATATGATATAAATATTGAAAACGTTGGCATATACCAAAATAAAGTATTTTTCATCATAAAGAATGGGAGTAAGATATCAATTGAGAATAAAATCGATTGAAAGATACCAATTGAAAGATAAAACATGAATTTTCTCTCCCTTTATAAAATACCAACAAAAACAATGCATAAGATTGTATAAGATACCAATTGAAAAATAATTGACATTTCGGAGTAAAACAAGCTTAGCATAAACATAATTTATACTTTAAGATGTAAAATATGAGTAAGTACAATTAAATCACATACATATATGAATGTATATACCAAGCGAAATTGATACTATTTGAAGTTTGAAGTATACATATATAGAAAAACAAAATATGAGTATATAAAAAATATTATCAATTGAGATACCAATTAAAAAAATATGATGAGGATCAAATGTATGACTCATAATACCTCTCTTTCATGCACATGTTAAAAAGATTTTCAATTAGGCTCACATGGCATGGTCGCCCATCTGTCCGCCCTTTGATGGTAGGGGTTGTCAAAAATAGGATTTGAAAATTTAACATATTTGAAAACTTAACATATTTGAAAACTCTACCAATTAAAGAATAATGACTATTTAAAAATAATATTTGAAAACTAGTGCGAAATCCTTCAAGTAAGGAATAAACCATGAATATATTCCAAGAAAAACATGTAAGTCACATGATCATCGACACTCAACACATATATGAAGCTCATGAAAATAAAAATCATGAGTAAATAAGAATAATGTGAGTGTAAGAATTATGTAATCAATAAAATCATGAGAATAGGCAATTTAGCTCAATATGAAATTCCTTTATAAACATGAATAACATGAAAATTCTAATTTTCACCAAAATAATTATAACTTCAAGGCATATGTATGTTTTTGTCCAAAACTAAAGGTATACATACATATCCCTAAACACAAATGAGTCCACAAGAATTTTGCATAAAAAGCAAATGACTCAAGGGTATACATGAATACCTAAAGTTTTAACCAAAATTAATATATACATGAAACTAGACATATTAGAATAAAAACATGTACAAAATAGGGAATAAAAGTTAAAATACAAGAATCATCAAAACTAGGGTATACTAGTACTATACTAATGGGTACAAATGAGTAATTAAGCACAAACATACAAAAATTAAATGTGGCTCATTAGTTGTACAAGTATCTACACAAGTTTTAATGAAAACTACATCTAAACATGTAATCAAAACACGAAGCATAAAATAAAATATAAACCAATATGATCATTGGGCTAAATGCACATGTTTAGAGCTATAATGTACACAATAGTTTAAATTAAAGAGATAACACAAAATAATAATCCATATAAAAATGGGTATATCTCAAATACTATACATGTATGTCATAAGTCTAATTATTATGGCATATAACATAATGAGCATTAAAATATGATATGCTAAAAATCAATAAAAAGTATGTAAACTAATGGAGTAAGAGATAGTTGCCAAAACTAAGAGGGCTCATCTCTATACCTCGAAATCATGGTGGTTCTCCCACCAAACTCCCCTTGAAAGTGATGCATCCAAAAATGTCATCATAAAGCTCGGAACGCATTCACCTCAAGGCACCAATGCTCTCACGTCAAGCGAGAGCTCACACCTACATCAAATATAATAGGGGTGAATTTTGGTATCCATACTCTATTGGATCCATAGAGGTTAGTACCTTTCCTAACCCAAACAAATTTATTTATAAAATTTACATTATGTAGTCTATCATAACAAAACTTTGCAAGGTGGCCCTTACGTCCACAATGTGTATAAGTGTACACATGAGCATACTTTGAATCATGTGAGTGAGCATGATGAGCATGTGTATGCCGTGTATGGTGTGCATGCATATGTAGAACTTATTTCTTTCAAAACATGGATTTCAACCGTGTGTGGTTCATGGCACATTGGCTCAAAGTGGAGCCCTAACAATCAACACTCTTCTTTAACATATATATTTCATTTTCAATAATAGTAGAAGAGGTGGAGCATGTACACTAGATGATGAAGTAATGTTAGTATGGCAAACATGAGTATCTAGATCATTTTTTAAAGATTTATTTTTACTTGAAATCAAATCCAACTCCTTTGAAATAGAAATAATTTTATTTTTTAAAGAATCATTTTCTTTAAAACAAAAATAAGTTTTGAAGATAGAGCTTCATTTTTCTTCAAAACTTCATTATAATCATTTTTACATTTTAAAATTTTGTTTTCATTTAGGGCAAGATCAAGTTGGGATTTCAATAAGTCCCTTTCATTTGAAATCTCATCCCTCTCTTGCAAAGCAATATCAAGTTTTGAAAATAAATTCTTATTTTCTTTATTTAATTTAAAGGTTTTCTTTTTCAAGAGTTGGCATTTTTCTAATAAGTTTTCATAAATAAGAGATAGTTCTTCATTTAATGCATCAGCATTAACATAATCATCACTACAAGAAGAACTAGCACAATCATCTACATGGGTGTCCGAGTTTACCTCAAGGGAGTCATTCCCTTGGACCATGTAGCAATGTTGGTCGGACTCATCTCCACTAGATTCCTTCTCCACAATGTCTGGTGCTTGAAGCTTTAGAGAGGTCAGGGTGTTCCACAATGCAAAGGCGGAATCACAATGAGAAGCCATACATAAATATTCTTTGCTTAATGTGTTTCTAAGTGCCATTAGGGCTTGTACATTGGTCTCTATATGCTTGCTATTATCAAGATAAGATTTCTTAGTAGCAGCAAGGAAAACATGCATTCCTAGGGGTTTTAGGTACATACTCATTCTAAGCTTTCACATATCGATGTTAGAAACATCAAACATGGGAGGGGTAAGGTAATCCATGAGTGTGTGTAAACAAATAAGTATGCAAATGTAAATACTAGATTAGCTAACTAAGCTCTCACTCCTAGGTGGTTAAACCTAATATCAGGAGTGTAGGTTCTGATACCAATTGAAAGTACACCTAGAGGGGGGTGAATGGGTGTAGGGTTAACTGATGACAAATGATACATAATTAAACTAAATTGCAACACACTTAGTGTAATCAAAGAGTGTAGTCGAATTCCCGGTGATGGGCTCGGGACTATCTCCTCTAAATTTCTCTAAATAAGAGTTAAGGTGCTATATGAAGCTCTCTTAGTTTAACACAAGTATGGCACACAATCAAAACCAAGCATATAAATGATATGAGCAATATGATACAATGCACAATAAGAGAGAGAGAGTTTAGAGATAGTGGATCAATCGCAAACACAAAGATATGTTTTGAGGTTCGAGCCACTGCTCTACGTCCCCGCCTTCACACAGAAGGATTTTCACTATATCGTCCACACAGGACTTCCCACACAGGGAACCTTCACTGAGGATTTGACGAATACAAAGTAGGAGTATACAGCTCCTCTCTCCAACAAATACAACTTCTACACAAGACGTAAGGCACAACAACAATCACTTCTACACTTAGAGGGATAAACACTTAGCCAAATAACAATCAACCTCTCAATAGAGGGATAAGTCTCAAAGCCAACAACACCACAATCACCTCTACACTTACAGGGATACCAACACAACCTCCACACTCACCTCTACACAAGAGAGAACTCAAATAAAAGAAGATTTATAACTCTTAGTGCTCTCACTAAACCACAAACCAATTTTTCTCACAAAACAAGATCCTAATAGATAAAGTAGATATGATAGCTCAAGTGTGAGAAAATAAAGTGTTTGGAAATAAAAATCACAAAGAAAAACTCTTGAAAAAACTTTTAGGATAGATATAGAAATGAAGATCAAAAATCAATTCCCAAAAGACTCTATTTTTCTTTGAATTTTTGAACCCTTTTTAAAACAAATAAAGATGAAATTTTTAAGCCCAAAACTCTTTTGAAAACTTCATGTTAAATACTTGTAAAGATGAAAATTTTCTCTTCTTAAATCTTAGCTAAAATAGCTCAAGAGGATGGGTATTTATAAACCATCAAAATTCTGCCCGTTGGCAGCCAGGAAAGGTCAGAAATGACCTTCCGGTCGACCGCCTGATCGATCGGCTAACGGTCATTTTTATGACCATTGTGCCACCGGTCGACTGCCTGGTCGATCGATACTGGATACAGAGAGCAGCAGCTCTCTATCGGTCAACCGTGGCCATTCCAGAGAGCAAAGCTCTCTGGCGGTCGATTGACCTGGTCGACCGGCCTTCCAGCCATTTGGCTTGTGCACGTCTATGCACATCAGTCGACCGGACCGGTCGAACGACGTCTGCCTTGGTCGTCCAGTCGAACGGCAGACAACTAGGTCTAAACTTTAAGGGATTAAAAACTTGTCTTTTTGCCTTCTAAAAAAATCCCATAAAATACAAATAAATTCCACAAAAATAAGTTCTTTAATGATCTTTGAAATACAAATATGTGTGACTAAAATTCAACACATATTATAAACAATTTGAACCATTTTTGTGATATTAAAATTTGACTTAAATACAAAAAACATATTTTCCAAACTTTGGATTTTTGAAATGGAAAACTGTTTTCTCCAAAACTTGTACAAATATAAAAACATGATATTGAAACAATTTTGAAGCATATTGTATATGAATAGAATCCAATATACATATAAGATATATATATCTATGTTTTTGACATAAAGTCCAAAATCGGTTAAATCGAAAAATCAAAACCAATAAACTTAAAACTTGTGTGTGTATGTGAACTTGATCATATCAACACTCTAATCTTTACACAAGATCTAAACACTAAACTAAATATAAACCGAAGTCTTCTTGTCTTCAAGCCGATTCGATCCAAACGCAATCTAACGAGCTTGATTCCAACCGAGTGCTAGATGCGATCTTAACATCCGAGCTCTTGAATCAACATATAAAAGCTCCAAAACACCTTTGTTGAAGCTAATCACCTACTAATATCTTAGTCAAATATCTGAAACTAAATATCACAAGATTATTAGTAAACTATAACTACATGAATTAATCACCATCAAGACTCGAGTGAAGGGCCTCTGGGACACAAACACGGACACGACAAGGATATGTAGCACGGATATATGACACAGACTTGGACACGACACGGATATGTATATGGAGTAAGGACACAGACACGAGACACGGACATGGCACGGATATGACACGATCATAGATCACAGACCTCCAAAAGGTTAGAGTTTCTTTCTCCTATATTATGCTTTTTTTTTCTTTTTATACATTTTAGATTTAAATTATTTGTTATTTGCACTCTAATAGACACACCCACCCGCAATGATAAAATATACACGGGACTCTAAATAATACACTTTTTTACATTTTGTTTGTATTTATCTGAACAAATATTATTTGCACGTTCAAGTCTTGGGAAGGGGAGACATGGACATGACACAGACACATACACGAGACACATACACGGGACAAGGATATGACACAGACATATGACACCCACACGGACACGAATATGTATATGAACTAAAGACACAATCACAGGACACAGACACGACACGGACACAGACACGATCATGGATCACAGACACAGACCCAATAAACTATAGATTCCCATTCAACAAGCACTGAACATTACCTATCTTATAATTACTCTCTAATACAAACAACTAATGAATCTTGAACATGTGGCCTTCATAAAACTTTTGTTCATTTCAACAGTTAAATTGTATTGTTAGTGGTTATTACAAGTAATGTACGATGGTTGTTGAATTGTCCGTTTGGACAAGTTTGAGATTGCATTGTAAAGTTGGACATTGTATACATGTTGTGTGTATTTTGACTAATATTTTGGTAGTATCTTCCTTTGTTCTTTGGGCCACAACTACCCTACGTGGACCTGGAGAACACGGGGGAGATGTTGTCGAAATTCAGTCTAAATACACAAAACACGTATATATCTCCAACTATACAATGTAATTCTGAAAGGGATAGGACCCATCACCCTAAATCAAAAACAATAATCCTGAATGCGGATAAGGACACGGACATGACCAAATGAACCTTAGATTCTTATTCAACAAACAACGTACATTACCCAGTCCAAACGAAACCCTAAACAATAATCCTGACCCAAATTTAACTTTAATCACAATATACAACTAATTAACATATTTATAACTTGTTATGTACAGTGCCTATCCTATAGTAAACAATGAAGTAGGACAAGAGTTGGGTACACTTAGAGAAAATAAATGTGAAATACAAAAATAGATGTGAAGAGTTTGTAGAATTGGCTTTTGATTATTCAGCCATTAATAATAAAATAAGTTGTCCGTGTAGGGATTGTAAAAATAAAAATGCTTAATAAAGCCAACATGACATTCCATTTACTAAGTGGTGGTATCAACATTACGCTCGTCTTGAGCGGTGACATTTGCATAATGAATCAAGACAACATCTCCCACCAAATAAAAATGACTGTGATGACTAGGGTCCTGGTTATGGTATCTACTATGGTGGTGTCGACTATCACAGACTTCTAAGTTCACTTTTACATAATCCGATGAGGGTTCTAGTGATCCGATCGACGATGGCCCAACTGATGCTCCTCCTTCAGATTCTGATGATTTTCGTGAGAAGGTTAAAGAATTGCATGCTCTACTATACCTAGGCTGTAAAACCTATTCTAGATTGTCATTCATAATATAGTTGTATCTTATCAAATCAAGGGTAAGATGAGCGCGTCACATTTGAAGAGACGGTACATTTACTGAAGAATGCATTCCCTAACATAAATATACCAAACTCATTCTACGAACTAAGAAACTTATTAGAGCATTGGGTTATGATTATAGAAGATTGATGCATGCTAAAATAATTGCATGTTATTTTAGAAGCAAGATGAAAACTTGCATGCAAGTTGTGCAATGTGCTTAGATGGAAACCTAGTAAGGCTTCTTCATTGGAAAAAAAAGGAAAAAAGTATTTAAAAATGTTTTAAGGCATTTTTCATTGATTTCAAGACTTCCAAGGCTTTATGTGGTGGAGATCACCACAAAGGACATAAGGTGGCATGCAGAGGAGCGTCGTGATGATGGGATCTTAAGGCATCCTGCCGATTCAGATACATGGAAAGATTTCGACAAGAAGCATATGGATACTCATTGGAACCGCGTAATGTCAGGCTAGGGTTGGAAACTGACGGGTTCAATTCATTTGGAAACACGAATATCATTACAGTACATGACCTATCATTTTAATGATTTACAACTTACCTCCAGGATTGTGCATGCAGCGATCTTATATGATGATTTCACCGCTTATTGAAGGTCGTATATGTCCAAAACGCAACATCAACATCTACTTACAGCCATTAATAGAGGAGTTGAATATATTATGGGGCTCAGAGATATCAACTTGGGATGCGTCCATGAAATAATACTTTCAGATACGAGCAAACCTTATATGGACGATCAGTGACTTCCCTGCTTATACTATCATGTCCGATTGGAACACATCATGCTATCGTACTTGTCCTAGTTGTGCAGAGAACACCGTATCTGAATGGCTGTACAAATAAAAAAAATATGTTATATAAGGCATGAACATTTCAGAGATGATCCTCCACCACCCCCGCCCACAGGGCTGGATGTCTTGTCAAGTTTAGGTAATCTCAATGTCATATTTGAGTTGAATTACATGAACTCGACAAATACACAGTGGAGAAAGAGAAGTATCTTTTTTGAATTGTCGTATTAGAAAGATAATATAATTCGCCACTATTTGGATTTAATACAAAATGTTGGCTAGGTATTGCTTAAGTGGCTATACACTCTAAAGCAAGAAGTTTATAACAATGCAAAGGAGGACATTAAACAAATAGAGCGCCCTCTCAAAGTACCAAGCGCATCAACATCTAGAAGTCCGCGGCACCCCTTATGTGTTCTAAAATTACATAAGTATCATTAGATACCCTCTATCCAGAGGAAGGCGATGTGTGTTGTTCTAGGTGACATGAAGGTTTCGAGTGGCTATTCTTCTAATATTGCACGTTGTATTGATTCAGATAAGATTTGGGGACTAAAGAACCGTGACTATCATATACTAATGCAACAGTTACTTCCAGTAGTAACTCGCAATGTAGGATTGCCAAAGCAGATGGTTGATGCAATAATAAAGATGTGCGATTTTTTCCTGCTATTGTGCTCCAAAAGTAACAAGGCAGGAGATTTTGAGAAGTTGCACAATAACATTGGTCCAATTCTATGCAAGCTTGAGGAGAAGTTTTCACCTGCGTTCTTCGTGATGATGATTAACTTGAAAGTTCATTTAGCTCAAGAAGTGAGGGTTGGTGGTTGTATACAGTTTCGATATATGTATCCTGTTGAAAGGTGTGTGTGTGTATATATGGCATATTCTTTTGCATTAATTGATCATTGTAATTAATTTAAATCCTATATAATTAACACGTCATAAATTTTTCTATTAACCTTAAGTACTTGGGTTATTTAAAATCCTATATACGAAACAAGTGGCGTTAGGGTTCAATAGTTGAATGATACATCATAAAGAATGGCTAAGTTACTGCTTGCGGTATATGGAGAGTAATGCAGCGTCCAAGAACAACCATAATGTCGAGGAAGAAAGCCCCCTGGTTTTCATTTTCTTGGTTTTTGGTGAATACAGTACCTTCCAACCTTAGTACAGGACACTCACGTATGCTGAAATGCACTGCGCACATAATTATTGCTTATTTAACTGTGATGAAGTTACCTCTTATATTGAATACGTTACACTATACAAATTTTAAACTTTCGTAAATTTAAAAAATTGTGAATTGTCTCAACATGTCATGTATATCTTACAGACAACACCGGGAAATCATTAAGGACAGATTCTCGATGAGAGCTTCTAATTATAAATGGCTTGATTAAACTGTACAGTTCAAGATGATTCCGAGAACGTGTAAGTGCTATCAATAATATATTTTCGTATAGATCTAGTCTAATGATTTTGTGAAATAACCTTGTTTAACTAAATAGGCTACATGAGAGACGGGAATAGATGTAGATTTATTAACTCTATCTTGGTCTCCTGAATTTAAAGTCAAGGCATACAAAACCTTTGGTATATAAAATTTTAAATTTCGCACAGAATCATCCGAAATGTCTAACTATACTCAGAATAGTGGAGTTGTTGTCATGGCGACGATGACAAGCTACGCAAGTCTGCATGATACTGACCTGAGAGGAGTTATTACTTATTACGGGTAATCAAAGATATCATTGAACTATTGTTCAGTGAAGAGTGCAAGAAGATCATTTGTTTGAGTGTGATTGGGTTGATAACAACAAGAACAAAACAAGCAAACTTGACTTCACACTTGTTAACTTTACAAGGTTAAATAGGAAAACTTGTCCCTTCATTCTACCTTCTTTGATATTGCAACTATTCTTTGTGTTAGATCCATTGCATAAGTCTTGGGTGGTGCCCATTATCACAAAACTAAGAGATACATCCGATTTAAGTACTGAGTTGAATGTTTGGAGGTAATGCCCATCTGAAGCGATTTTAATGTGGCGTCTACTTCTATTGACCGTATTGACCCTATAGAAGAGTAATAATTCACAATGTATTCTGATTTCTTCCATTTTAATTTTAATTATATACTGATTTTTTTCAATGTAATACAGTATTAATGCACGATTGCTCTTACGTTATGTCTGGAGATGATCTAGTGCATATATATTTTTTATTTTTGGAGATGAGCTAATTGCATGTATTGTATGACTTCTTAACTTTATGTGTTGCGTACTTCATTTTTCGTGTTAACTTACATATATTTATTGTACTACTGTCTAACTTTATATCTAAGTTTATAATTATAAACACATGTCTTCTAAATGACAACATCAAGCTCCAGCCAATCCAAGAGGAAAACCTGGCCGGTTGGCCCAATCCAGATTGACAGAGATGGTTGCTCGTTTGGCCCTCACTATGATGCACTCTTGGATTGCATTAGTCATTATATCTGCCACTGCGATGAGTTCTCTTCGGCCCCGACTTGGCCTGATCACAAGAATTCAGGAAGAGTTGAAGCATTATATCATAAGTTGACTGTAAGTTGTGTTATACTTTATTGAGATTTTATGTTTATATTTAAGCTTTACTGAGATTTTAATCTAACTGATATTGTGTTATATGCAAGGTGATTTTTCACTGCCGGCTTGGAATGACATGAAGGATATTTGATCGGTCACTGATTTTGCATATATATTTGTCACATTCTTATATTTAATATCAAATTAATCCTATTATTTAGTCTTATTTTTATTTAATAATGTATAGGCCCGTTACTAATGGAGGTGGAAAAAATTAGCCTAAAAGCCCACTTTAATTCTGATTTAAATCTTAATTAAAGAGGAGCTAAATATTCAGGAGGATGGAGATGATTTCAGCTGAAGATCAACGCATATCAAGGAGGATCACAACAAATTAAATTGGTTATTTCAGATTTATATGAATCCAAATCGGTTAGTTTGAGGACCACCGAAGATCAGATCAGAACCAAAGATCAAACAGCAAATCCAGCCAGATAAAAGGGATAAAAACAAACTTTATATAATCTCCCCCTGGATGTGGCGTTCAGGCTGCGAAAACGCGGCTTTGGCCGCGTTTTCATGACTAAGTGAGATAAGGAGAGTGTTTTCTCCCCTTATCTCTTCACTCTCTCCCCTCTGGGTTTTTGCTGAAGAAGAGGACAATCAAGTAGAGTAAAAGTTAGGCTATTTTGTAGTTTGTAACTTAAGTTTTTTATTTTTATGTAATTTTTGTTTTATTTATGTAACTGAGAGGGGAGGAGAGTTTCATGGACGAATGAGAGCAAAGCTTGTACTGAGGTGACACTGGTGTAAGTAAGTCTTTTTTTTCATTATTATTTGAATCAAATCGAAGGTTTTTTCTTCTTTACTCTTGTTTTTATTTGCTTCCCTCTTTTGTGTTTGTGAATCCAAATAACTCCGATAGCCTCAAAGTTGCCTTGCCCTTGGAAGCGTCATTGATGGCTTACGGTGATGGATAGCCATTCCTATGGTAGTATAGCTTGCCCCTTCATTTCATAGTGTAAATCGGGAATAAGGAAGATCCTATTTGTCATACTTCGCTCGTCTTCAAACAAAGGTACATTGTCGATATAGGTCAGAGGTAAGTAGGCGCCGAAGAGGTAAGAAAGTATCTTATAGGGTTTAACTTTCTTTCGTTTAATTTTTAGTTTAGATCACTTCATCATCATCTCTCAACTCTATTCATTATTTTTCACTATCTTTGTATAAAATTATTTTTTATTTTTCTCTACCTTTTTAATCTACCACTTTCATAGCAATTTAACATAACTTATTTTCCGTTTCTTTTAAAGAACTGAAAGAAGAACTTTAACCATTTTTGTAAACTAAAGAGAACTTACAAAAAGCTTCCATCACTAGTCTCTTCTTATGGATCACGACCCACATAGCCACTCAATATAGCGGTAATATTGAGCACTTGCATTTCTATTCTGTATTCCTGAAATTCTATATTTTCTATGTGCAGGTTCCAACTCAATCAAAACTTTGACGCCGTTGCCAAAGAGAAACAGTAAGTAACTCTTTTTTACTTTATTGATTAACTTTCTTCTCTGTTCTTGGTGTACAGGTTTAACAACAAGAAAATTTTTACTACAGTGGACATATAAGTGGATCTAAACTTTGCTCAAGAAAGTAGAGCCTAGAAGCCTTCAGATTTGCTACATCCTGTGGCAATCTAAATGAACTACTAACCTATATTTTTTTTTATAGATTGACTGAATTGCAAAGTTTAAATATCGATAGCTATTTATTTTCTTATTTGACTCACTGTGCATACATTTCTGATTCAACAGTAAAAGGTTAATTGTAAATGCTTAAAACGGTTTAGACTTTGCATTTAGGCACGTATCTATTTCGTTACATTTTTGATTAGTCACTAATGTTGCACATTTATTATCATATTTCCATACTTATTATAGAATAAAATCTGCATTGTCCTAATTAAATGTTTAATTTATTTGTAGGCCCATTCCTTAAGGAGATGAAGAGAAACAAGCTCAAAAGCTCACCAAATTCTGATTAATTTAGAATAAATTTGAAATGAAGAAATCAGGGCAAAATCTTGGCATATAAGGAAGTTGAGAAGAATCCTCCCTGAAACAAAATGAAGAAATCAGGGCAAAATCTTAGCATATAAGGAAGTTGAGAAGAATCCTCCCTGAATCAAGATGAAGAAATCAGGGCAAAATCTTGGCATATAAGGAAGTGGAGAAGAATCCTCCCTGAATTAAGATGAAGAAATCAGGGCAAAATCTTGGCATATAAGGAGGTTGAGAAGAATCCTCCCTGAATCAAGCACAATCAAAGGCTGTTTTGTCAACTTTTGAAGCAAAAATAAGAAAATCAGAAGAAGATACAGGAAATACATCAGACCAGGAGATCCCCCAATCTTCCTGGGATCTTCTCCTTTAGGTTTTTCCCTATAAATACTGGTTTTAGCTGAGCAAAAGTGAGGACATAGGATTTAGCCAAGTTTTCCATTTCTTAGTGTAGGTTTTTCTTTTTCTTTTATATGTAATTTTAGTTTTCATTTATGTAATTCAGAGGAGATCAGACTTTCATAGAAGAACAAGAATGAAGCTTGTGCTGAGAGTGACATCGGTGTAAGGTTTTTTCTTTTCTTTTATCGTTATGAAATCAAATCTGTATTCTCTCTTTGTATGTACTTCGTTTTAGTTTTCTTCTTCTTCTTCTTTTCTACTTCACTCCTCTTTTGTTACAATTGTCTTCCAAGTGAATCT
Organism: Agave tequilana; assembly: GCA_038442645.1. Taxonomy (NCBI): domain Eukaryota; kingdom Viridiplantae; phylum Streptophyta; class Magnoliopsida; order Asparagales; family Asparagaceae; genus Agave; species Agave tequilana. Next base: position 69,211 of record JAVJIF010019448.1, on the reverse strand, counting down.
AAAAGCATCGAAAGAGCCTTGCCTTTGCGAGTGCCACTGATAGCTCATGACGATAGATGTGAGTCTCTCTGTATCATTTCATGCTTGAGTTGTCTTGATGATGTAATGTGGAAGGGACCAATAATCAACTCTTTTGGGCTATGTGCTGATTGCCTCCATTTTAAGGTAACATCTTCGCTAAGCTTTTGGTAAAAAGAAGGTAAGTAATTATTTTTCTTTCTTTTCTTTTATTTCTGTAGATTAAATCACCAACACCACATCTTCCAAATCTTTCTTTTTCAATTCATTTGTACATAGTCGTTTTCTGATTTTCTCCACCTTCTCATTCTACCGTTTTCTTTCTAACTTTAACATAACTCGTTTTCATTTTCATTTCTTTAAACAAAAAGAACTTTCGTTTTTCTTCATAAAGATTTCAATTAAAAAACCTTGAACGCTTCTATCGCAAACCCTCCTTGTGGACACGACCCGTTAGCCACAAGCTACACGGTAAATTCTTAAACTCTTTGATTGTTCTTCCTCATTTTAGCAATCATTTTTGACAAGGATTGATTGTTAAAAAGAGGAAGAACAATCAAAGAGTTTAAGAATTTACCGTGTAGCTTGTGGCTAACGCGTCGTGATCCACAAGGAGGGTTTGCGATAGAAGCGTTTAAGGTTTTTTAATTGAAATCTTTATGAAGAAAAACAAAATTTCTTCTTTGTTTAAAGAAATGAAAATGAAAACGAGTTATGTTAAAATTAGAAAGAAAACGGTAGAATGAGAAGGTGGAGAAAATCAGAAAATGACTATGTACAAATGAATTGGAAAAGAAAGATTTGGAAGATGTGGTGTTGGTGATTTAATCTACAGAAATAAAAGAAAAGAAGAAAAATAATTACTTACCTTCCAAAAGCTTACCTTGAGTCTTTAGCGAAGATGTTACCTTGAAATGGAGGCAATTAGCGCATAGCCCAAAAGAGTTGATTATTGGTCTCTTCTACATTACATTATCAAGACAACTCAAGCATGAAATGATACAGAGAGACTCACATCCATCGTCATGAGCTATCAGTGGCACTCGCAAAGGCAAGGCTCTTTCGATGCTTTTAGACTCACTTGGAAGACAATTGTACCAAAAGAAGAGTGAAGTAGAAAAGAAGAAGAAGAAGAAAACTAAAACGAAGTACATACAAAGAGAGAATACAGATTTGATTTCATAACGATAAAAGAAAAGAAAGAAACCTTACACCGGTGTCACTCTCAGCACAAGATTCATTCTTGTTCTTCTATGAAAGTCTGATCTCCTCCGAATTACATAAATGAAAACTAAAATTACATGAAAAAGAAAAGAAAAACCTACACTAAGAAATGAAAAACTTGGCTAAATTCTATCTCTGCATGGTCCTCACTTTTGCTCAGCTAAAACCAGTATTTATAGGGAAAAACCTAAAGGAGAAGATCTCAGGAAGATTGGGGATCTCCTGATCTGATGTATTTTCCATATCTTCTTCTGATTTTCTTATTTTTACTTCAAAAGTTGACAAAACCCTTTGATTGTGCTTGATTCAGGGAGGATTCTTCTCAACCTCCTTATATGCCAAGATTTTGCCCTGATTTCTTCCTCTTGATTCAGGGAGGATTCTTCTCCACTTCCTTATATGCTAAGATTTTGCCCTGATTTCTTCATTTTGATTCAGGGAGGATTCTTCTCAACTTCCTTATATGCTAAGATTTTGTCCTGATTTCTTCATCTTGATTCAGGGAGGATTCTTCTCAACTTCCTTATATGTCAAGATTTTACCCTGATTTCTTTATTTCAAATTTATTTTGAATTAATCAGAATTTGGTGGGCTTTTGGGCTTGTTTCTCTTCATCTCCTTAAGGAATGGGCCTGCAAATAAATTAAACATTTAATTAGGACAATGCAGATTTTATTCTATAATAAGTATGAAAATATGATAATAAGTGTGCAACATTAGTGACCAATCACACCCCATACCTATCTTTTGCTCGTCCTCGAGCAAAACAACTAAACTATACTAAGGATTATTAGACCACTTTTACATGTCATGCAATTGCACTGAGCATGTGCAACAAGCCGTTAAACCTCTAGGTTTCCCCTAAAAGACGAGTTTTGTCTCTGAGGGTTTTCAGTGGATTACACCCACAAAATCCATAAAGAAAGAGAAACAAAGAGTTAGTATTTTCGAAAAGCATTTTGAAAGAGAAAAATATTTGAAATATAATTGTAAGATTTAAGCAATCTATAAGTTATAGAAAAACTGAATTTTTCATTCCTAAACTTAGTCTCTATTTAAAATTTGTTATCAATCAAAGTAAGGAGTCAAATTGTACTTCTCATCTGGTCTATTACTTTACCCTAAGTCATATGCACCTTGTGATCGTGAAAATTTTGACTAAGGGTTCATTAACTCTAACTCTTATGCCTTATTTATTTATATATATTTTTTGTGGTATTATTCCTTAGTTCTATTAGGCTTTCTAATCTGCCCATGTAACGAGCCTTTAATCGATCACTCCCAAACCAAACGGTCTTAGGGCACCAGGTGAGAAAACACCCCAAGGACTTAAGAACTCGAGCAAACAAGGCCACAAAACTAAGGATTTTATTATTTGAACCCCTTTTAGGCGTGAATACTTATGCTTTATTAGGCACAAATACCGAGCTTAATCAGAGGATTTATATATATATATATATTTTCTCAAACTTATCTAATCATCTTTCACATAAATACTAAGGCTTACTTAGGCCAAAGTACCTAGCTAATCAATAATTAGATTCGTTCATCTTTCATAGATTTTTTTTTTTTATATATAAGGCATAAGAATCTTTGTTTTTGAACCCTAAGTGTGTAAGTGTATGAAGTGTGCATATTTCATTAAGGTAAAGATCAAGACTAAATTACTTTGACAAATTATCTTCCTAACCCTAAAAATTAAATAAATAATCTTATTTTGACCAAATTTAAGAAATCCTAATTTTGATTTTCCTATTCCTTAAAATTGACTTAATTTCTTACAAAAAATATGTCAAAATATTGTTTCTATTTTTAAAAAGTTTTTAAAAGTAAAGAAATTTTTTTTAATAAAAAGGAAAAACCTAAGTTATGTTAGACCCTCCCCCACACCTATCTCATGCATTGTCCTCAATATATGAATTAATGCATAGATGCATGAAAAAGAAGAAAGGGAAGGAAAATGTTACCTTAAGGTGGTGGTTCCAGTGGTGGTCTGATTGGTCCACGAAATGCGGCCCAATCGACTTTTCATAGAGTTCGGAGGAACCCACCAGAAATTTCTCTAATATAACCCACTAAAATGATATATCCATAAAGGATTTTTAGTAAATATTTAACCCCATCTAATTTTTAAATTCCATAATTAATTTCGGAGTCAAATTTGTCAACCGCCTTGTCCCAAAATGGAGTGTGAAAAGATAAAATGATTGACTTGGACTCAGGAAGTACAGAAACTAATACTGACTCAAGAAGGTGACTTAAGTCAAGTAAAGGCTCAGGATTCGAGATTGGTTCAAGAAGTGGGTCTAAGTCAAGAAGTTGAAACTCAAGTCCATATTTATTTTCCAACAATGGAATGTGACTTAATATTGGTGATTCAAGTTCAAGAATGATAGGTGTGGGAATCAACTGACTCTAAAATATTACTCAAGTTGGGTAACAAAACAGGAGTCAATATTGATTCGAAAATTTGAATTGGATCACAAATTTGAGAATCTAGGTCACAATTCTCATTGAGTTCAATTTCGTAAAAGTGAGAACTTGCCAATTTATCAATAGGACTTTCAAAAGTGTAAAATTAGTCAAGCTCAATATGATCTTCAAAGATGGGTGATTCAATTTCATGATGAATTGGTACAGGATCCAATGTTGACTCGGGAAAAGGTTGAAATCAGGTGAAGACACCGGAGTTATTATTAAATAAGGAAGTAGAATTAAATCACTAAGTTGAGGTTCAGAATCATATTCATTCTCAAGTTCTATTTTAGGAAAGGAATAACTTGCCAAACTGTCAATATCATTTTCAAAATTTAGAGTTTGGGCAAGTTCAAATGATTGTTCTGAAATGAAACCTTGATTTTCAAAACAACTTGACTCTTCGGCTCTAACATAATAGTTACAGACATCAGAACTGGCCAAACGGTGAGAATGTAGAGATTGGACCATCATATCTATGTCATGATTACGAGGGTTTTGAGCCTGAGTCATGGCTTCAAGCATCTTTTCATAGTTGATGGTTTCATCATCTTGTTGAAAAGATGAAGTGTTGTCTTGAAATTGGTGGTGAAATTGTGAGTCCATCAGATTTTGTGATTTTTATTTGGACTCACACATACTGATTTCCAAAATTGATTATTTTCTATTTTGGACTTGTGGAACTGAGTATGAATCTTGAAAATATTGTGGACTAGGTGGATAAGGAGGACAAGTTAGTTGAAAATTAGACTCGGGGGAGGTGAATCCCCACTGACTCTGTGAAGAGTTGAAATTATTCTGAAAATTATGGTTATAAGATTGGTGGCATGGGTTATATTGATTCGGATAAAACCAATCGGGCACACTAGGTTGGTTAAAGTTATGATATGCTGGGTTGGTAATATCCGAAAAAGAGGATGGTGTGTAATATGGATTACTATTAAAATTGAAAAAATTATTGTTATAAGCCATATCACACAATAAAACACAAAAAAAAACAAACAAATAAGGAAACAAAAAAGAAAAAATTCTAACCTAAGTTAGGGTAGACCTATGACCTAGACGACTCCTAACTGGTTAGACTGTCCACGGGAGGTATAATGTAGACTTTGACCACAAGCTAATCAGCCAGGTCAGGGCAAGATTGGTGGGAGGTTATCCGTCAAAGACGTTCATTAATTAAATAACCACCAATCTTAGGGCTTTCGGCCCTTAATCCCTTTCCTAGACACTGATTTGGCTGGAGTCAAATTCCAACACCTTTCTCCCTTAGGATAATCTCCTAATTGAGTCCGAGATGTACCTAGGGAAAACGTCTACTCATTTTTAGTTAGGCTTGGGTTAGTGAGTGCTTAGAATCTGATTTTTGGGCCAAGGAAGGGTAATTAAATCCCCACCTTATCTTGTTACGGGGTGGTGCCCTTAAGATCAGTTTGTGTAAGTGTACAAGATATGTAAACAAGATTCACTCAAAGTGATGTAAATCAACCAAGAGATGAGTCCTATTCTAGATGCAATACGAACGTACCTTGCTCCAGCACTCTTCAACAATAAAATAAATGAATTGAAAAGACACGTGCCTAAAAATGCAAACGTCTAATCAATTTTTTAACTTTTTCAACAAATGTTTTGATGTTGATTTATTAGCAGGCTTATGTGATGGCATATAAGAAATAAAGTTTGCATAAAACTATCATTTTGCAAAGCAAGCAGCCCTGCAAAAGGCCAGTTAGTAGTGAACTCTTCCTTGCGGCGGAAACGCGGCCAAAGCCGAGCAAACGCGGCAATTCAGAGGGTACTTGGTCTCTGTTTTCTGGAATAGAGGCCCAAGACCACTTATATGTTACTGCAATCTTTTTTTCCTGCTTTTCTTGCCCTATAACCTGCAATAGAGAAGAAAAATTCGTTTTAGTTCAAAAAATTCAATAAAAACCTTACCCTTCCGGCAACGGTGCCAAAAATTGATTGCTAAAAAGAGGAAGAACAATCAAAGAGATTAAGAATTTACCGTGTAGCTTGTGGCTAACGGGTCGTGATCCACAAGGAGGGTTTGCAATAGAAGCGTTCAAGGTTTTTTAATTGAAATCTTTATGAAGAAAAACGAAAGTTCTTCTTTATTTAAAGAAATGAAAAGAAATGAGTTATGTTAAAGTTAGAAAGAAAACGGTAGAATGAGAAGGTGGAGAAAATCAGAAAATGACTATGTACAAATGAATTGGAAAAGAAAGATTTAGAAGATGTGGTGTTTGTGATTTAATTTACAGAAATAAAAGAAAAGAAAGAAAAATAATTACTTACCTTTTTTTTATCAAAAACTTACCTTGAGTCTTTAGCGAAGATGTTACCTTGAAATGGAGGCAATCAGGGCATAGCCCAAAAGAGTTGATTATTGGTCTCTTCCACATTGCATCATCAAGACAACTCAAGCATTAAATGATACAGAGAGACTCACATCCATCGTCATGAGCTATCAGTGGCACTCGCAAAGGCAAGGCTCTTTCGATGCTTTTAGACTCACTTGGAAGACAATTGTACCAAAAGAAGAGTGAAGTAGAAAAGAAGAAGAAGAAAACTAAAACGAAGTACATACAAAGAGAGAATGCAAATTTGATTTCATAACGATAAAAGAAAAGAAAGAAACCTTACACCGGTGTCACTCTCAGCACAAGCTTCATTCTTGTTCTTCTATGAAATTCTGATCTCCTCTGAATTACATAAATGAAAACTAAAATTACATGAAAAAGAAAAAGAAAAACCTACACTAAGAAATGGAAAACTTGGCTAAATCCTATCTCTGTATGGTCCTCACTTTTGCTCAGCTAAAACTAGTATTTATAGGGAAAAACCTAAAGGAGAAGATCCCAGGAAGATTGGGGGATCTCCTGGTCTGATGTATTTCCCGTATCTTCTTCTGATTTTCTTGTTTTTACTTCAAAAGTTGACAAAACAGCCTTTGATTGTGCTTGATTCAGGGAGGATTCTTCTCAACCTCCTTATATGCCAAGATTTTGCCCTGATTTCTTCATCTCGATTCAGGGAGGATTCTTCTCCACTTCCTTATATGCCAAGATTTTGCCCTGATTTCTTCATCTTGATTCAGGGAGGATTCTTCTCAACTTCCTTATATGCCAAGATTTTGTCCTGATTTCTTCATCTTGATTCAGAGAGGATTCTTCTCAACTTCCTTATATGTCAAGATTTTGTCCTGATTTCTTCTTTTCAAATTTATTCTGAATTAATCAGAATTTGGTGGGCTTTTGGACTTGTTTCTCTTCATCTCCTTAAGGAATGGGCCTACAAATAAATTAAACATTTAATTAGGACAATGCAGATTTTATTCTATAATAAGTATGAAAATATGATAATAAATGTGCAACATTAGTGACCAATCAATTTTCTATTTACTTTTGAAGAGTGCTAGAGCTAAGCTATGTGTGCATAGCATTTAGTATAAAGCTCATTCTTGTATGAAATATTACTTGAGTGTTTCTTTTTCTATATACCTGTGCGCTGCAATAAACTAAATTAAGGGCTTATCCTATAAACAAAATAAGGTGGGAAAGTCATTACCCTCTCTTAGCCCACAAACAATCTCCTTACTCATTAACCCAAGCCTAGCTAAAACCGAGTAGACGTTTGTCTTATGGATATCTCAGACTCAAATAGAAGACTGACCTAAGGGAAAGTTGATTTGAATTTGACCCTTACTAAATTGGTGTGAAAGAATGGGGATTGATGGGGTGAAACCTCGAAGTGCAGTGGTTTGACATAATTAGGCCCGCTGCTTAGATATGAATACCTCCCACTGATCTTACCCCTACCTGGCAGATTAATTTGTGGTCAGATTCTGTAATATAACCCTCATGGACAGTCTAACCAGTTAAGAGTCGTCTAGGTCTAAGGTCTGCCCTAACTTAGGTTAGATTTTTTTCTTTTTATTTGTTTATTTTATTGTTTGTTTTTGACATTTCTTGTGTGATATGGCTTATATAATAATTTTTCTAATTTTGATGGTAATTCATATTACACCTTGACCTCTTTTGACTCGGATATTATTAACCTGGCATATCATAACTTTAACCAACCAAGTGTGCCAGATTAGTCTTTTCCGAATCAATACATGCCCCAATCTCAATATTATGAACAAGACTGGAATAATCATCACTACTCTTCATAAAGTTAATAGGGATACGACTACCCTGAGTCATATTGTCAACCACCATTCCAACATTCAGCCTATAATTTTTCTAGTCAGGATCAATCAATAAAAGAAATATTTGAGACTATGAAAAGTATAGAGCCATGATTAAGTCCCAAGAACAAAAGCTGAAAATGATGAACTCACTGTTAGCCCAGAGGCCTTTCACCTTAGTTTTGATGATGACTAACTTATGAAGGTTAGTTTACTAATGATCTTGTGTTTATATAGTTTCAGTTATTGATCAAGATATTAGTAGGTGCTTACCTTCAACAAAGGAGTTTTGGGGCTAACTCATGTAGATTCAAGAGCTCGCGCATCAAGGTCACATCTAGAACTCGGATGGAGTCAAGCTCTTTTGATCGTGTTTGGATCGAGTCGGCTTGGAGAAGGAGTTTTACAAGAAGACTTCAGTTTGTCTAGTTTAGTTATGTTTAGATCTTGTGTAAAGATAGACTAGTGTTAACATGCTCAAGTTCACACACAAGTTCAATACGTTTGGTTTTCAGTTTAACCGGTTTTAGATTTCGAATATACATATATGTATTGTTTTCATGAATAGATAGAATCAAAACAAGTTTATATAATTTAATGTATATTGGATTTCATCTATATACATCTATGCTTCATTTATTTAGAAAAACTTACTTTGATGATTCTATTTCATGTATTTAGAGTTTTGTAATTAACAAAACTTATCTTGGGTTTCATGTCAAAAACATAGATATATTATTTACATGTGTCTTAGATTCTATCCATAAACAATATGCTTCAAATATGTTTCAATATCATGTTTTTGTATTTATCAAAGTTTGAGAGAAATCAGTTTTCCATTTCAAAGTTTGTTTTTTAAAAAAAATCGATTTTGTGTTAAAGCTTAATTTCTATATTACAAAAAAGTTCAAATAGTTTGTAATATATGTTGATTATTTGTCACACATATTTGTTCTCAATTATTTATAAGAACTGATTTTTGTAGAATTTATGAGATTTTATGGGATTTTATTGGAGTTAAAAAGACCAAGTTTTCATACTCTTAATCCCAGCCAGAGCCTACTGGCGGTCGACCGGACGGTCGACCGGACTAGGGGTCGGTCGACTAGACCGGTCGACCGATGTGCATGAGGACATGCACAAGGCCAGCCTAGAAGGTCGATCGATCAGGCGGTCGACCGACTGTAACTACCCAACTCTTAGGTAGTACCGGTCGACCGAGTGGTCGACCGGCAGGCTAGTCTCGGTCGACCGGCGGTCGACCGGAGGCTCAACGGTTAGAAATATGACTGTTAGCCGGTTGATCGGAAGGTCAAAACTGACCTTTTTTGGCTGTCAAAGGCTATATTTTTGAGAAGCTATAAATAGGGCTTCTCTCAAGCTGTTTTTAATAAGATTTTAGAGAGCTATTTTCTTATCTTTCTTAGTGTTTACAGCAAGTTTTAAAAGGAGTTTTTGAGCCCAAAAGTTTTATTTTTATTTATTTTTAAAGTGTTAGAAAAATCAAAGAAAAGAGAGTCTTTAGGAAATTGGTTTTGATGTTTATTTCAATATCTATCTTGTATTTCTCCCATGTGTTTTTTTTATTATTTCATTTTCAAACACTTTATTTTCTCACACTTGAGCTATCATATCTAATCCTATCTATAGGATCTTGTTTTTGTGAGGAAAACTATTTGTGGTCTATTATGATCACCAAGTGTTGTTTGTGGTCTATTGTGATCACCAAGAGTATAATCTCTTATTTGTTTTGGGTTTGTGCCTATCCCTCTTGTGTAGAGGTGGTTGAGATTGAGTGTTGGCTTTGTGCCTTATCCCTCTTATGTAGAGGTGATTGAGTTTTGGCTTTGTGTCTTGTCCCTCTTGTGTGGAGGTGATTATGATTTGGCTTGTGCCTTATCTCGCTTGTGCAGAGGTGATTGAGTTTTGGCTTTATGCCTTATCCCTCTTGAGTGGAAGTTATTGTAGTTTGGCTCTGTGCCTTATCCCTCTTGTGTGGAGGTGATTGTAGTTTGGCTCTGTGCCTTGTCCCTCTTGTGTAGAGGTGATTGAGTTTTGACTTTGCGCCTTATCCCTCTTGTGTAGAGGTGATTGTGGCTTAGTTTTGTGCCTATCCCTTTTGTGTAGAGGTGGTTGTATTTGAGAGAGGAGTAGTGTACTCCAAGTGTAGAGCTATGATTCCTCGGTGGAGGTCCCTTAATGGAAGGTCCTGTGTGGACATATAGTGAAAATCCTTCTGTGTGAAAGCGAGGACGTCGAGCAGTGGCTCAAACCTCGAAACATATCTTGGTATTTGCAGTTTGATCCACTATCTCTAAACTCTATCTCTCTTATATCTTGCATTGCTTTTATTGTACATATTCATTTGCTAGATATAGTTTGTGTGTGTCATACTTGTATTTAACCAAAAGAGCTTCATATACACCTCAACTCTTAATTTAGAGGAATCTGGAGGAGATAGTCCAAAGCCCTTCATGAGAAATTTGGTTACACTCTTTGATTACACATAGTGTATTACAGTTGAGTTTTAATTCTTCATCATTTGTCATTGATTAGCTTATACACCTATTCACCCCCCCTCTAGGTGTATTTCACTCACAATTCCCGGAAGATCCCAAATCCAAGATCCTCACTTTATGTTTCAAGTCTCACAACAAGAAGAAGAACCAATGGACTCAAATAGGAGTATGAAAAACCTGATTCAGACCAAATTTAAGTTTTTTTAATCTATCAGTAGGCTAGAAGCATAACTGAGTCGTTATATCAACATAGTGAAAGATAAGAATGAGAAAACTCTACCTGACACATATTCGACCATTCCAGATTGCCCTAACCATATTAATGGGAACGAAAAATCTTGGTGTTTTGGAGACTTTGATCAAAGCTCAATTTCATCACACAAATTTGAACTTGACAAATTCCAAATCTTGAACAAATTAGTAAGTTTTCCATTCAATGAGATTGAACTTGAATGTGAATGTGACCCTGATCCCCAACCTTATGATTCAATTTTCATTTTTGACTCTATATTGACTCCAGTATCATTATACAATTTGGACCAATTTCTGAAGCCATCATTTATTCCCGTACTCATAGACCTAGAAATTGAATTACCAAATTTGAATAGTCATATCCCATTGATAAGAGAAGAATGTATATTTTAATTTTTTGATTTGGACTCAACTCTTGAACCAAAACAGACTCTCGAACCCAAAGTTGATTTTCCTGAGTGAATAATGATTTTTGAACCTATCACTCTTGAGTCCAAGTCAATTATACCACCAAGTCACATTCTTTTATTGGATATAGACATTGATCATAATGACTCAGTGATGATTTTTTAAGACTGATCATGTAAAGGGAATAAGTTGCATGATAGGATCTTTCATGATCCAGTTCATACTGGGGATTGTAATTATGAACATAAAAAGAGGTCAATAAAGATGGGTTCTGTGAACAATCACATTATCTTGATTGGGTAGCAACGCTTGACCCAATCTGACCACCACCGGAACCACCACCTTAAGGTAATATTTTCTTTCCCTTTTTTCTTTTTCATGCATCCATGCATTCATTCATACATTGAGGTCAATGCATGAGATAGGTGTGGGGGAGGGTTCTGACATAACATAAGTTTTTTATGATTTAAAATAAAAAATTTAACATTTTCCTTTCTTAATTTTTTTTTTTGAAAAGAGCAATATTTTGACATATTTTTTATAAGAAATTAAGTCAATTTTTAGGAATAGGAGAATCATATAGAATTTTTTATACTTGGTCAAAATAAGATTATTTGTTAGATTTTTAAGTTAGGAAGAAAATTTAGAAAGCTAATTTAATCTTGATTTTTACCTTAATGAAATAAGCATGCTTTATACACTTACAGACCTAGGGTTCAAAAACAAATATTTTTATGCCTTATAATATATATATATATATATATATATATATATATATATATATATATATATATATATATCAAAAATCTCTAATTAAGCTGGGTATTTGTGCCTAATAAAGCATAAGTATTCACGCCTAAAAGTGATCCATATAATAAAAGCTTTAGTTTTGTGACCTTTTTTGCTCGAGTCCTTAAGTTCTTGGGGTGTTTTCTCACCCGGTGCCCTAAGACCGTCTGGTTTAGAAGTCACCGATTAAGGCTCGTTACATAAGCAGATTATAAAGCCTAATAGAACTAAGAAATAATATCACCAAAAATATTATAAAAAAGAAAAAATAAGGCATAAGAGTTAAAGTTAAAGAACCCCAAGTCAAATTTTCATGATCACAAGATGCACATGACTTGGGGTAAGATAATAGACTAGATAAGAAATACAATTTGACTCTTTAGCTTGATTGATAATAAATTTTTGAATAGAGACTATGACTAAGTTTTGATAATCTTAAATACTTATATTTACTTGATTTTTACAATAATACTTCAAATATTTTTCTCTTTCAAATGTGTTTTTAAAATACTAACACTTTGTTTCTCTTTCTTTATAGATTTTGTGGGTGTAATCCACTGAAAACCCTCACAAGACAAAACTCGTCCTATAGGAAAAAACATAGAAGTTTAACGGCTTGTTGCACATGCTCAGTGCAATCGAGTGACCTGCGAAAGTGGTCCAATATTTTTTTAGGATTAGTTTTGATGTTTTACTCAAGGGTGAGCAAAAGATAAGTGTGGGGGTGTAATCGGTCACTGATCTTGCATATATATATATTTATCACATTCTCATATTTAATATCAAATAAACCATATTATTTAGTCTTATTTTTATTTAATAATGTGTAGGCCCGTTACTAATGGAGGTGGAAAAGGAATGAGCCAAAAAGCCCATTTTAATTCTGATTTAAATCTTAATTAAAGAGGAGATAAATATTCAAGATGAGAAAGTTGATTTCAGCTGAAGATCAACGCATATCAGGGAGGATCACATCAAATAAAATCGGTTAATTCAGATTTATATGAATCCAAATTGATTAGCTTGAGGAGCACCGAAGATCAGATCCGAACCAAAGGTCCAACAACAAATTCAGTCAGATAAAAGGGGATAAAAACAAACTTTATATAATCTCCCTCTGGTTATGGAGATAAGGGGAGAGAGTGTTTTTTTCCTTTATTTCCTCACTCTCTTCTCTCTGGGTTTTTTCTTATAAATATCAGAAATGCTGCTAAAGAAGAGGATGATTAACTAGCGAGTAGAAGTTATGTTTTTTTTATAGTTTGTAACTTAGGTTTTTTATTTTTTTTATGTAATTTTTGTTTTATTCATATAACTGAGATGAGAGGAGAGTTTCATGGAGGAATGAGAGCAAAGTTTGTACTGAGGTGACACCAGTGTAAGTAAGTCTTTTCTTTCATTGTTATTTGAATCAAAAGGTTTCTTTTCTTTTTTACTCTTGTTTTTGTTTGCTTCCCTCTTCTATGTTTGTGAATCCAAATGACTCTGATAGCCTCGAAGTTTTTTGCTCTTGCTAGCGTCGTTGATGGCTTATGGTGATGGATAGTCATTCCTATGGTAGTATATCTTGCCCCTTCATTTCGTAGTGTAAATCGGGAATGGGAAAGATCCTATTTGTCACACTTCGGTCGCCTTCAAACAAAGGTACATCTTCGATACAGATCAAAGGTAAGTAGGCGTAGAAGAGGCAAGTAAGTATTTTTCAGAGTTTAACTTTTTTCTTTTAATTTTTAGTTTCACGAACATCACCATCTCTCAAATCTATTCATTATTTTTCACTTTCTTTATACAAAATTATTTTTTATTTTTCTCCACCTTCTCACTCTACCACTTTCTTAGAAATTTAACATAACTTATTTTCCTTTTCATTTAAAGAACTAAAAGAAGCACTTTAACTATTTTTTGTGAACTAAACAGAACTTAGAAAAAGCTTTCTGCACCGGTTCCTCCTTGAGGATCACGACTCACATAGCCACTCGCTATAGCGGTAGCATTGAACACTTGCATTTTTGTTCTATATTCCTGAAATTCTGATTTTTTATGCAGGTTTCAACTCAATAATATTCTAAGAAAGTTCCGCAAGTGGTTCAACAACAATGCTAGGAAGAAGTGGAATGACAACAAAAATCGTTCCCTGTGTCACACCTTTGATCGCTATCAGAAGTCCATGGTGATGCTAATGCAATGCAGTCAGAAAGAGTCGACAGTGAGATTTGAATGAAGCTGTTACCGACATATGAAAAGAATAGCCAGGACGATGGGAGCGGATTGGTAAAATAAAAAAGTTATGAATTCATTACATATTATTATACCTGAAAATTACTGACTTGTTTATTTTTAAATTTGTAGTCAAAATGTAAAGCCTCTCGCGCTGCAAATGACTTACACCATAGGAAAGGCATAGATGCTCTTTCTGTGTGGAAGCGCAAATTTGTAAGTATAAATTTATATTCATTTAGTTTTATAACATATTTGCTTTTTAAGTTAATTTAATTTTTAAATTTCTTGCATTTCTAATTGAGAGAGGCTCGTGGGAGGGAGCCCTACAACAAGGAATTCCTGAAGATGGATGTGCTCAATGCTCCTGAGGGTGAGCTTCCTATGCCCCGCACCCGGGGCATGCTAGTCTCCACCGACGCCATGTCTATTGGTATAAGTATTAAAAAAATAGTTTATATATTCTTATATTTTTATGAAAATGATAGACATATAATTATACTTTTAATATTTTTGTTAATTTTCAGCTCCAGCTCGAGAGGAATTATGATGCGGCGGTAGCAGATGGCAGCAACGAGAGCAACGTCAGTACACAAGCGACTTTCGAGACATTTGGACATAGGCTCGGGCTACACGTGGATGTTCCTAGAGTCACCAGGCCCGCTAGGAGGGACCCCTACACTGTCCAGCTTGAGCATAGGTTGAGGCTATGAGATAGGAGTCTGACCCATGAGGCAGTAATCGAAGGCCGATCGATAGAGGATCGCTAGTTCGGAGGCTGCTCAGGGAGAGATGCAGTTATTCATGGTCCAGTTCACATCAAGTCAACAAAGCGCCAGGCAACCTAATAGCGAGGGCAACAATACTGGTGACGGACATAACGACGAGGCTTAGGTGATATATTACTTGTATTGATATGACTTTTGTGAAATTACTTTGATTTGTATGATCGTGTGATTTGTATATATTTGTGATATTTAGTGTTGTTTGGTGACATTTTGTATTGTTTGATGACATTATTGTGTTGGTAATATATATCATATTGAAATGCATATGGGTTTGATGTTTGATGCATATGTATTAATGTTTGATGATGCATATGTATTGTTATTTGTATGTAACATTAAAATGTATATGTATTGATATGATATATTTGGTTTGATGCTGCAGACTATTAAAAAAAATCAACAAATTGCGTCGAATTTTAAATTCGACACAAACTGAGGCCCATAATTACGTCGAAAATTAGATATTCGACGCAATTTGTTGAAACTGACTGTATTTTTACACTAAAATGTTTCACAATGTCCATAATTAAAGAATTAGCTTAACGATTGCGTCGAAAATATTATATTTTTCTTTTCCGACGCAAAATGCGACCAATATTTGCGTCAATTTCCTCTTTCGATGCAATTTGATGCCACAGACTATATTTTTTTACCAAAAATTTTCAGATTATGTGCAGGTACTGAAACTAAAAGTTTGCATCGAATGTAAAATAAAAAAATTATATAATCGCTTGCGTCGAATATACACTGCAAAGCTTAAACTTTGCGTCAAACTTTCGGGGCAATAATTAAAATATTTAAAATACTTAAAAAAAATTTGCGCCAAATTTCTGACTCAATGTTTAAGCTTGCGTCGAATATTTGATACAAACTTTGCATCTAGGTCTTTTGCGTCAGATTTTTTGACGAAAAAATTCGATGCAATACGTAAAAATTCGACATAATACGTCAAATTTCAATACAAATATTCAATGCAATTTGATAGGCTTCCTAATAGTGACAGTTAAAAAGGAGGAACCAGCAGTCGATCATTCAGTCGACCAACCCAAAGTTGAAAATCAGAGTTTATTGGTCGACCGACCCGAGAAGACTGCACATGATATTTGGGTTAGCAATCGATCACCTGGTCAATCATTGCATGAAACCGGTTGACCCCGAGTCAATTTTTGGCTATTGTTTCTTTTTAGAATTAAATTTTGATCTGAATTGGATTTTCTTCTATTGATTGTTCTTCTGGCTATATATAGAGGGGTATTGTCCCCATTAATTGTAAACCTTTTTTTTAGAGGCGACTTATATTGGTTGTTGAATCGATTGCTTTGAGTTCTAGGGTTAGTTTGTTTGAGAAAATTCGATGGGCAATTGGTATAGATTCTCAATTTGGATCTTCAGATCAATTTGTAACTGTTGTAACTCAATTGTTTGAGTAAGAATCTTCTCCCTTCTGCACCGAGGATGCGACACATTACCGAAGCTCGTTAAATTATTTATTCCTCGCTTTCTCTTTGATTGTTTGTTTCGTGTCATATTGGTTTGTGATTGCCTTGGCATTGGGAACGCCGATCTCTGGTGATTGGCGAGAAGGGATTTATCCAGAGAGCACAACAAGTGGTATTAGAGCATCCTAGATTTGACGTGGGTTATATGTCGATGCTAAGAGCATCGTGGTCTGTTCAGCAGGAATCGTGTGTCGCTCTTGGAGCAGCGTTGGGACTATTCGTGGTTTTGTATGTCAATCTCAGAACAACATTTTGTATTGCTTGTAGGATTAGATTTGGGGAGTAGATCGCTTAGAAAACTCTTTTAGGGTTTCACATTAAGGTAAATGTTCTATCTTTATCTAGTTTGAATCTATTTTTGATTGATTTTCAGCATTGTGCTTAGTGTCTTTTGGAGGAGATATGGCCGGAGTTATTAGTCTACAATGAAGAATGTGAACATCCACCAATTAAAGATAGATGTGGTGAAGTTTGAAGTCACAAAAAATTAAAGGGCAAGAGATATATTGGAAAGTCAGAACTGATGGTCGTAAAGATTTGAAGAAAAACCAGTGTGCTTATTGTAAAGAATAGAACACTGAAAGATTGATTGTCCAAAACTCAAGATGAAGGAGGAGTCAAAATCAGAGTCTAAAATCATCATAACAATTGGTAATGATTCTGACTCATCTGGTTATTGTTGGTCCCGAGATGATGCCAATTGTAGGATCTAAAATATATTTCAACACTCAAATAAAGATATTAGCATTAAATATAAAGAACTTGCAAGTAAAGAAATTAAATCACAGAAAAGATAACAAACGCAAACACAAGTGATTTATCCTGGTTCGGTTCATGTGACCTACATCCAGTCCCCAAGCCACCCGCTTGAGATTTTCCTTTATCCTTTGACTTTGTACACTCAAAATCAACACCTTGTATACCACTTGATAAATCCTCTTTGCCAAATATATACAACTCTTCTTACAAACCAAGAAGACGATAACATCTTGTACAACCTCTCTTCAACCCGAAGACGCTCTTGTACAATGCTCCTCATTGAGTGATTACAAACAATTTTATAAGTCTTGAATCTGTATGTGATCGTGATCAAGGACTCTTATAGGTGGACTTTCAGAAATCTTCACTATAGAGTAGGAATTTGAATGAAGAACTAAAAGTGAAAACAGTTTTCTGAAAAATAGATTTTTTAACAGAGTTTTTGGGAAAAAAACTATTAATTTTTAATTGGTGTTTTTAGCTTAGGACAACATACCTATTTATAACTGAAATCTATAGTAATTTAGGATCAGTTAGGGTAGTTATCAGGACAAATTTGAATATTAAAACGTTGGATAAAATACCAGAAAAAAGAAACTGTTCAACAGACAGAAACTGCTATTAGTCGACTACGGGTTGGGGGTTAGTCGACTAGGGTAGGCAATTTAGACTGGGTTAGTCGACTAATAAATGGGCCAAGTCGACTAGGACATGATTGAAACAAAAGACAAGTTTCTAGAAACTGAAACTAGTCGACCAGAATAAGTTGTTAGTCGACTAGGCCAAGTATTAGTCGACTATAAGGACTGTTAAGTCGACTAATAGTGCATGCAGGTTAGAAACAGAAAGTTGGTATGCATCTGGAGGCAAATTAAGTCGATTATAGTTAAAGGGTTAGTCGACTATAGTTGTTATTAGTCGACTAGTCAAGTCTATAAGTCGACTAATATGACTAAGATGTGTATGTGTATTCCAAGACTTTTAACATACTAATAATCAATACAATACACATACATAGCCACTCTCTTTGGGAAGTCTTGATTATGTAGAACTCTTGAATAAGCTTATAAGATAGAGTTTCAATGATATGCCTTCACAAATGTATCATCAAAAGTAAGTTTCAACATTCTTCCCCATTTTGATGATAACGCTTTGCGTGCATCAATACTCCCCCTGCAGACCCCCTGCAGAAAAGAAGTTATAACATATATAGAAAAATATGTGTTCTCTCCCTGCAACAAATATATCATGACAAACATATATATGATAAATATTTGAAGAAATATTTTTCTTTATCAAACTTTTTATATGATACCTGAAAAATAAACATTAGAATGATACCAACATTATAAGATCAAAGCATTAATCTTTAAGAGAGCAAACCCAATTTGAATTTAATTTTCATCTGTTAGTATACACATAATTGCATGAATTACATATATCATGTATGTATGATGCAATATAAGTATTTTTATCAACAATGCTTAAGTTTTAGGAATCCATATGAACTTGTTCTTAATTCATTTTGAAATATCAGTATTTCTTTTCACAGAAGAATTATATGGATTACTAACATATATAAATTTTTCAAAAAATCCAAGACCATAATGATTATGTGACATCTTTTGATATGATAACAAATCATTTAACTTTTCTTTTTCTTAATTAAATTTAGTCACATTTTTCAAAATCTCTTCATACTTCATTTTTAAAATTGACATGTCTTTATCTAAAACAGAAATTCTTTCATTTAAAGACATAGTTTCTCTTTTCAATAAAACATTATTTTGTAATAAATTCTCATTATCTTTTTTTAATGATGATATCACTTTTTCAAAATCATCTTTTTGAGAATTTATAGAAGAAATTTGAGAAGCATAACAAGAATTTTCTTTGATAAGTTTTTCATTGTCTTTTGACAAAACTTTATTCTTTATCTTTTCATTTTTAAGATCATTGTATAATTCATAGAATGCATTTAAAAGTTTAGTATATTGTACCTCATCTTCTTCTAGCGTCATGTAACAGATGTTGGCATGTTCAGTGGCTTCTTCTTTGTCAGAGAAAGATGAATCACTATTTTCCCATGAAGCTTGGTAGTCTTTCTTCTTTTTGAAATTTTTGCTCTTGAATTTATCTTTATTTTTGAGCAATGGGCAATCCTTCCTCATATGACCTATTTTATTACAATTAAAATATTTAAACTTACCTTACTTCAAGAACTTTCTGAATTTTCTTGAAAGCATTGCCATCTCCTCTTCATCATTATCTGAATTGTCCGTATCTGAGGATGCATGGAAAGCAAGTTCTTTCTTCTTTGAGAGAGATTGTTGTTCATCCTTCTTTCTTTCTTCGAGTTGCACTTTATATGTCATTAGATTACCAATAAGATTTTCTAATGACATTGTTAAGAGTTCATTCGCTTCTTCTATTGCAGTTGTCTTCTTCTCCTAATCTGATGTGAGTGCACGAAGGATCTTACAAACTTTTTCGACTTGGATGTATTCCTTTCTAAGGGATGCTAAGGAATTTGTTATGTCGGTGAACCTTATTATCATTTATGAAATTATTTCGTTCTCCACCATTTTGAAGAGGTCGAACCTGTGAATAAGAACAGAAATTTTAGACTCTTTAACCTTATTTGTACCTTCATGTGTTACCTTTAGTATATGCCATATTTGATTTACAGATGTGACTGTTGACACACGATTGAATACTTCTTTGGTTAAGGCATAAAATAAAGCATTCATTGCTTTGGCATCAAGGTTCTCGTTCTTCTTTTGATCATCATTCCAAGCGCTGTAATTGATAGTCAGTTTGGTATACGCTGCTTCTACTATATTCCATAGTTCGTAGTTGATCGATTGCAAGTAGATCTTCATTCTACACTTCCAGTAGTTGTAGTTCGATCTATCGAATAGCGGTAGACGTTGTGTAGAATGTCCTTCTTTGAATTGTAATGAAGAAAACTCCGTTGCCATCCTTGTATGTTGTTGACTGGGTATGCAGGGCTTATATGCCAGGCCGGGCTCTGATACCAATTATTGGTCCCGAGATGATGCCAATTGTAGGATCTAAAATATATGTCAACACTCAAAATATATTAGCGTTAAATATAAAGAACTTGCAAGTAAAGAAATTAAATCACAGAAAAGATAACAAACACAAACACAAGTGATTTATCCTGATTCGGTCCTTGTGACTTACATCCAGTCCCCAAGCCACCCGCTTGAGATTTTTCTTTATCCTTTGACTTTATACACCCAAAACCAACACCTTATATACCACTTGACAAATCTCCTTTGCCAAATGTAAACAACTCTTCTTATAAACCAAGAAGACGACAACACCTTATACATCCTCTCTTCAACCCGAAGACGCTCTTGTACAATGCTCCTCTTTGAGTGATTATAAACAATCCTATAAGCCTTGAATCTGTATGTGATCGTGAACAAGGGCTCTTATAGGTGGACTCTCAAAAATCTTCACTATAGAGTAGGAATTTGAATGAAGAACTGAAAGTGAAAATAGTTTTCTGAAAAATAATTTTTTCAACAGAGTTTTTGGGCGAAAAACTATTGATTTTTAATTGGTGTTTTTAGCTTAGGACAACATACCTATTTATAGCTGAAATCTATAGTCAGTTAGGGTTAGTTAGGGTAGTTATCAGGACAAATTTGAATATTAAAATGTTGGATAAAATATCAGAAAACAGAAACTATCCAACAGTCAGAAACTGCTATTAGTCGACTAGGGGTTGGAGGTTAGTCGACTAGGGTAGGCAATTTAGACTGGGTTAGTCGATAAATAAATGGGCCAAGTCAACTAGGACATGATTGAAACAAAAGACAAGTTTTTGCAAACTGAAACTAGTCGACCAGAATAAGTTGTTAGTCGACTAGGCCAAGTATTAGTCAACTATAAGGACTGTTAAGTCGACTAATAGTGCATGCAGGTTAGAAACAAAAAGTTGGTATGCATCTGGAGGCAAACTAAGTTGACTATAGTTAAAAGGTTAGTTGACTATAGTTGTTATTAGTCGACTAGTCAAGTCTATAAGTCGACTAATATGACTAAGATGTTTATGTGTATTCCAAGACTTTTAACATACTAATAATCAATACAATACACATTCATAGCCACTTTCTTTGGGAAGTCTTGATCATGTAGAACTCTTGAATAAGCTTGCAAATAGAGCTCCAATGATATGTCTTTCACAAATGTATCATCAAAAGTAAGTTCTAACAGTTATTCACTTTCTATCAATCCTATTAATTGTTATTTAGAGGAATCTAAGTGAATTTTGGATACAGGCGCTACCTATCATGTTTGTCCCAAACGGGAGTGGTTTGCTAGTTTCGAAGAACTAGATGGAGGCTTGGTGACATTCGTCGATGGTCACACATGCCAGATTAAAGGGATAGGTACAGTTCACATCAAGTTGTTTGATTTAATAATAAGAGAGTTGAAAGATGTGATGTTTGTAGCTTAGTTGAAAAAGACTATGATTTCATTTGGAGCTTTGAAGCCACAGGGCCTAAGAGGGGCTCTTGTAGAAGGCGTCCTCCAGATGTCTATTGGCTTATTGGTGGTTCTGAAGGGCATTCAACGCTATAAGTTATACTACTTGAAGGGTAGTGTATTTACTGAAAATTTGGTAGCTTCAAAATATTTAGAAGAAGACACTACCAGGTTATGACATATGAGGCTCAAACAAGTTGATTTGAATTCCTTGAAAGCATTTGCAAAGTAAGGATTACTGAAAAAGGCATCTACCTGCAAATTAAAAATAAGTGGACAGGGGGTTCTGGACAAGAAGATAAATGTGAGATTTCGCTCCGAGACTCATCATTCACATGGTCTTCTTGATTGTGTCACTAGATGTTTGGGGTCCTATGAAGACTGCATCGCTTGGAGGCTATTGATACTTTGTCTCTTTTGTTGATAATATATCTAGACGTTGTTGGTTATACCCTATGAGAAAAAGATTTGAAGTTTTAAATATGTTAGTGAATTGGAAGAATATGATGGAGAAACAAACTGGTAGGCTGATTAAGGTGCTCCAAATTGATAATGTTGGAGAGTACAAGGATCAGTTCTATGATTTAACCAAAGCACGGTATTGATATTCACTTCACAACTGAAAAACATAGGATGGCTAAGAAGATGAATCATTTCTTGCTAGAGAAGGTAGGGTGCTTGTTATTTAATACATAATTAGACAAATTATTTTGGGCTGAGACTTTAGAATATACTAGCCATCTCATGAATAGATTGGCGTTGACTGTGATTGTCTATCTCCTCGCTTTTCAAAATACTATACGGGTACGTGCCGATGGCCAGCGGGTACCCATAAAGAGAGAAGTCTCTTTGTGAATACCATACGCTGTACTAAAAGAGTCAAATTCTCGCACAAATATACAAAAGATAATCAAATGTTTCATTTTCACATATAAGACATACATCTATGCAATAGCCTTTGTCTGGATACATCATTGAGAAAATAACAAGACAAAAATAAAGAAGATACAATTTGTCACTGAGTCGTCCTAACAAGATAAAATGCCAAAATACACAAGAACAAGGAACCTTGGACTTACTCCTGGTAATCTCCCTTGGTTCTTTCATATAATGGCTCGCTGGTTTTTTCAAACTCTGATGCTAAAAAATTAAGGTCCGTCAGAACCGGACCAGCAAGTGCACACACGAAAAAAGTGAACCATAAAATGAAAATATGAAAGTAAAGTGGAATAATAGTAGTGCATTAAAATGAAAGAATAATAAATCTGACAGTAATACAAACTGACAAATAAAACACTAGCGAAAATAACAGAACAATAGATCATGTGTAATAAGGTCGGGCATGTATGCTATGACATGAATGTAATGAACAGGAAGCACCTTAGACGAGTAATGTCATATAATATAATTACATGATCACAAGAACACATGATCACAAGTTAAAATAACATGGTAGGCTCAGAAAAGTAATGTAGTCAAGATCATCCATGTTACAAGTAATAATCCTAAGTCTGGCAGGGTTTATTACCCTAACTAATGTAGCCATCTTATGTCCCGTCCTACATGATATCTGCATATTAAAAATGATACGTTTATGGATCTAAGTAGTAGGAAGAAAAAAAAGTTTGGTGTACTCAGGTATACAAGCCAAATGTGCGCGCATGAGTTACAAGATCATGGGAACACGTGTGGCATCCAAACCCATAAGGGGTCACCTTTCCAAGCACATCTTCCTGATCCCCTAATACTAGTCTCCCCTAGTAATCCCCGACTTAGTGAATTTTATTAGACAAATATTATGCAGTGTATTGAGGTGTAAACGTAATCACAAAATAGTGATCATGAGATATGTCTGAGAAGTGCGTACAAACACATATGGTGACATCTGCTTACTTGTTCGACATTTACTGATTAAAATTAATCCTAGAAAATTTATACTTATTCTTCTATAATCATTTTCATTTATGTAATAAACATCTTATCTAAAATGCATGCATGTCTTATAATACACAAAATCAATGAAGGATGTAAGAAATTGAGACCTGAAAAGAAATTAAATCAATAGGAGAACAAAAAGAAGAGTATGTGTATACTTGCCTGATGTTGTTGGAATCTGATTTTTCTTAATGATAATTGACATTGAGTAAGATTCGCAGTCGAAATATTGTGTGATTTAATTAGCAGACCTAAAATTTCTTTATTCAGTGATAAGTCAGGTGAGAATGTAATCGGACGTTAAGTATTTATTAAATTGGATATAACCTTATTATAGATTTGGCTAGTTAACAATTTCAAATAATTCAATTTTTTGAAATTAGCAACCATCCATTAAAAATATAATCTCACGATGAAATACATGCACAAACTAATAAATCAATGTATAATATTTACACATGACTAGATTATGAAATTTACAATTTTAGTAATGTTTAGAAGCAATTTAAATAGACGAACATTAAATGATAATCATTATTATTTCAATAAATAAAATTAATTTTAAAAGATGAAAATACCCACAAGGCAATTCATTTTGTGATTAATATTACGTGAAAATGAACAACGATTAACATGCGGGAAACCATAATTAAAGTTGAACAATAATCTAAATATAAAATAACATTTACAAAAAAATAGTCAAAACACTTACCAATAAAAGTAAGTTATTTAAAAAGAGACAAAACACTCGCTCCAATTTTTTTCACGGAGTCAAATATCGAGTTATTTAGTCCAACTCAAAAATCTACATTCAATTTAATTCGGTTAAGTTGTTTATTATAAAGAATATCTTAAATTCATATTATTTTAATTTATTTGCTACCAAAAATTTAACAGAGTTTAAAAATTCAGTTTATGATTTTAAACGTTTTTTTTAAAACTTTCTGCATTTAATTTCAATTTTTTATGAATTTAAATAAACTTGAAATCAATTAATTTCTTAATGGGTCTGTTTGCTACAGTAATGGGTCTGATCTGCTACAGTACTAGATCAAACTGTTACAGGGTCGGGTTTGCTATAATAACTGCTACAGTATACTATAGTATTATTTCTATAGTACCGTTTCTAATTTACTTTTTCTTTTCTTTTGTTTGTTTTATTTTCTTTTGTCTTCTTTTCTATTTTTTTGAATGATAAAAATTTTCTAAAATGAAATAAAATTCATGATAATTAGGAGGTACATCATGAGTATTCCTACATATTTTTATTAGGATTTAGATTAAGTATTTCATGATCAATTGGTGATGTTAGCTAATATACGCTATATGTTCGACGAAATGCCTAAAAGAATTAAAATATTCAAAAAAACATAATTACTCACTCGGAACACTTCCCTTTAGCTTGAAATCTCCTCCCTCACGTCTAACACCTCTGGGTCTTGCCTAGGTTGGGTTTTGTTGAGAGAAAATGAGAGAGAAGTGGAAAAGAGAGGATAAAATTGGACTTTAGTCTGTAGGATTTGAGATGGTGGAGCTACCTTTAATATAGGCACCACAAATTCCCAAATAAATTATGAGAGTAATTGATACGTGAAGGAAGATAATGGGTCATGTTGTGGTGAGTGGTAGTTAGGGGGAGAAAGAGTGGAGAAGTTTGGGAGAGTGGGGAAAATGGGAGCAGTTGAAGAGGATTACTCTGAGACATTAAACAAATATGACTAAGCCTAAATACCACATTCCAATGTGACATGCTGGTCAAGACTTGGGATTTTGGCTTACGTGAAGTGGGTTCGTATCCTAGCCTTTTGTTCTCTCTCTTTTTGTTTTTTTTTTTGTAAGCTAGGGGTTAGTGGACTTGGGCTTGGTCTTGGAATTAAATAGAAATAGGAGGAAGAAGGGAAGTGTAGGCTTTGGGCTTTGATAAGGAAAAAAACGAAAAAAAGAAAAAAGGAAAAAATTTGCTTGGGCTAAATTTTGAAAAAGTAAAAAAATGAAGAGAAAATAAACGTGATGGGCTTGCATTTAAATAAAAGAGAGAGTTTTCTTTTGAAAATGTGAATGGGCTTGCTTGCTTTGGGCTCGGATTAGGATAAAAATGAAAATAAGAAAATAAAATATGAGATGGCCTTGGGCTTTGTAATTAAAAAAAAAATAGAGAATTGAAAGGAAATGCAAAACGAGCTTAGAATGAAATAAAATAAGAAGGTAACAAATGGGTATTGGGCTTGAAGAAAGACTGATACTAATAATAACAATAATTACAACACCACCATAATAATAGTAATTAATTATACAATAATAGTAATAAATAATAATAATAAAAACAATGCTAATAATATTAATAACACCAATAATAATCATAATGAAATTATTATAGTGACAATCACTACTAAATATAGCAATTACTAATAATAATAATAATTCGAAAGTCAAGTTAATCAATAATAAGTAATAAAGATAGGTAAATATTTTAAAAAAATTAGTAATACCGTATTATTAATTAGAGATATTACATTCTACCTACTTTACAAAAAATTTCGTCCTCAAAATTTTACTAAAACGGGGAATGATAAAAATAATCAAGTCAAGGGAGAAGATATTAAGCTTTCACACCGCTTCTTGCTGCATCAAGGGTCCACCAAGCTTCCTCTGCGCGTTCTGATCGTTGTCATCAGTTCGGATAGGATGGCCGGTTCCAGGAGACAACACCGGGTAAAAGAGTTGAGATGCATATGAGATTAGTGTAAAACACACTAATCTCATATGGGCGATTACGTAGTACCTCCAAATATGAGCAATATTAGTAAGTTGGATGCTTACTACATCAACCCGGTCTTCCTCAGGAATCTTTGTGGCATTCAGCAGTTGTTCTATCTTAATCAGTCATTGTTCCGCCTCCAATGGTGTCTCATTTTCCAAGAAGTTAGTAGGTTGCAGCCTTCGAAAATTGGAGACGATCCCTACTTTGGTCGGTGATTGTCAAAAAAACTAGAGTTTTAGAATGATATTATCTGAAAGTAAAAAGAATCTTTGATTTTTCGCAATTTAACCGTAATAGCTAGTGCTAAGCGGGTCGAATCTACACGGAGGAATCAAATGACACCGTTTCTGTATGTTCAGTAAATTGGTTAAGTGTTCTTTGTTTTGAAAAAGAAAAGAAAAGAATTCTAAGTTAAAGTTAGTAGAAAGAAGATATGGAAAGGATTAGTATTTGTATTTTGATTTTCTTTTAAAAGAAAGTAAAATGAAAAGAAATTCATGCTAAGTATTCCACAAGAGAACTTACCTCTTTGATCGGGGGAAAATCGCGCACGAAAAGTGTATGTTTTAAAATCAAGAGTTAAAAGTGCGTGCTTTGGCTTCCTCGATACTTCCGTTATAGCATAGAGGCTAAACGGGTCGAATCCATAAGGACGGAAAGTGATAGAAGCTTTACCGATATGTTCACTTATGTATTAAAGATTCCTCAACATTTTAAAGAATGAAAAGAAAAGAAAGCAAAAAGTGAAAAGAGAAGAGTACGGTGAAACACAAAGAAGTGAAAACAAAGAAGAAATGATTTTTGTGATTTTTATTTGTATATCTAAAACAAAATAAAAAGAGAAAGAAAACTCATAGTTACTAACTACTAATGGCTCCACTAACCATACTAACCTCTTAATGATAGTTATCTCACATGTATCCCTAACCATCACTAGTCCTTAGTTTAAGAGTGTTTCAAAGCATAACTCATATGTTAACTTTCACATCCGAACTTAATAAAACAAGTACAAGTTACACTTAAATCATCAAAACAAGAGTAAGTACGGAATAAAATAATGTTAGTTTGTTAGAGAGTTAGGATGTTAGAGCGTTAAAATCCATCATCATGAGCCATCAATAACTCTTGCAAGAGTAAGACCAAATAGAGGCTATTAGATTTATGTGGATTATCAAGTAAGAAGTTAGTAAGTTAATGGTTAGTAGTTAATTATCATGAGAGAAAATTAGCTAAGCATGTAAAAAGAGTTAGAGAGAAGAAAACAAAGAGAGGTAAAGAGAAAACCTTTTATAGATTGCCACCTTCTATTATAAGCACTCTTTCTTTCCACCCATGTGCTACTCTCTTTCCTATTATAAGATCTACAAGAAATTGAAAATATAAAGGAGAAAGAAGAAGAACAACTAACATAAACTATCCTAAAGTATAACATGGAGAAGAAAACCTTAAAAACTTTCCTAAAAACTCCTCTTGGTGCTCTGAACATCCCAGGGTATTTATAGGCAAAACGGGCACCAGGGAGTCTGTACGGAGCCGCGCGTCAAATCTTGGCACGTGGTTCCACAACATTGCAGCGTTTTCGCGGCAAACCTAGGGCGGCGCGCGCGACATCGCCTACATGCTACCTGCTTGTCCCTCTGTTAGCTGTACATCTTGATTTATGGAGTTGGGCCCTCAGTTTTGACGAAACCACCCTCCAAAGTCAATGGCTATTCTTGTAGGCTTTTAATCCCGAATTAAATTGAATTTTGGACTTCTTCTTTATTTCATGTCGTGGACCTAAAAACATGCAAGAGAGGTATGATTAACAGGATTTAATATTAAAAAAATATGAAGATGTGGTATGAAATATGCAATTTTAGAGACTAATCACACCCTACACTTATCTTTTGCTCGTCCCGAGCAAAACATAAAAACTAACTAAGAAGATTATTACACCACTTTCGCAGGTGACGCGATTGCATTGAGCGTGCGCAACAAGCTATTAAACCTCTAAGTTTCGCCTAGAGGAGAAGTTTTATCTCCTGAGGGTTTTCAGTGGATTACATCCACAAAATCCATAAAGAAAGAAATCAAATGTTAGTATTTTGGAAACACATTTTTTGAAATAGAGAAAAGTGTTGAAGTATTTTTGCGAAAATTTAAGTGATCCAAGGTCATAGGTTAACCAGAAATTATTTTTCCTCAAACTAAGTCAAAATATAAAATCTTGTTATAAATTAAAGATAAGAATTTAAAATTAAATCGATTATTTGATCTTTCATAAAATTCTTAGAAAAATATACACTTTGTGAACTTGAAGATTTTTGGAATATCGACTTTAACTTTCATACCATTTATTTATACTATTATTATTTTTTTCTTCCTTTAGTTTTTTTAGACTTTCTTACTTACCCGAATAATGAACCTTTAGCTGGTGACTCCCAAACCAGATAGTTTTAGGGCACCAAATGAGAAAACATCTCCCGGACTTAAGGACTCGAGTAAACAAGGCCACAAAATTAAAGGAGATTATTTTATTTTTATCCACCATTTTAGACGCGAACAATCATGCTTCCTGAGACATAATTACCCAACTTCAATAAGTGATTTTATCATCATTTGTTTATATATTTTTTGTGGCATTTTCAGTCTTTATTTTAATTCCAAAACATTGTGCAAGTGTGAAGTGTATAAATCCAAGGCAAAAATTCAAGATCAATTATCTTTCCAATCTTACTTTCTTATCCTAAAATTTAAATAAGATATATTATTTTGACTTGGTCTAAAAATTCATAATTTTAAGTCTTCCTAATTCCTAAGATAATCTTAATTTTTTCTTAAAAATAAATTAAAACTATTTTTTTATTTCAAAAAGTTTTGTAAAAAGAAAAGAAAAGAGTTTTTATACAACACAAAATTTTAAAAAGTTCCTAAAAGGAAGTGTAAAAGAAAGAAAATATAAAACTAACTATATAGTAAATTCTCCCCCACACTTATCTCATGCATTACCCTCAATGCATTGTGAATGTGTATATACATGAAACAAATGAGAAGAGAAGAAAAATTATCTCATGGTGGTGGCTCTGGTGGTGGTCTGATTGGGCCAAGCGTTGTTATCCAATCAAAAAATTGTGGATCTTGTAGAAACCCACCAGTGACCTCTCTAATACGACCCAGTAAAAGAATGATTGAGTGAATGGTCTTATTTAAAAAATTATCCCCATCCAATTTCTAATTTTCAAAATTAATTACTGAGTCATTTTCTTCAACATCCTTGTCCAACAATGAAGTGTGATTTTGAGAGATGGTTAATTTGGACTCAAATGGAATAGGAACAAAAATCGATATCGACTCGGGATTTGACTCAGATCAAGTCGAGATTCAAAAGGGGGAGTCAAAATTGGTTCAAAAACGGGGTCCAAACCAAAGAATTGATGTTCACATACTTTTTCCATCAATAAAGTGTGATCATAAAATATTGGTGATTCAATTTCAAGGTGTACTGGTACCAGATTCAATGTTGACTCCGGAATAGAGAAAAAATTTAGTAAAGATACCCGAGTCATTATTGAATCAAAAAGTGAAATAGAATTACCAACTAGAGGTTCAGGATCATTTTTAAGCTCAAGGTCAATTTCAAGAAAATGATAACTTGCCAAAATGTCAAGGTGGTTCTCAAAATTTTGGGTAAGTTCAAATGGATGTAATGAAATTTAATCTTGATTTTTGTCCACGGAAGGAATGTGAATGGGTGAAATGATTGATTCAAGTTCAGAAATTATGGGAATCAAAACTGGCTCAAGAACGTTACTTAGTTTAGGTAACACTAAAGGAGTCGACTTTGATTCAAAGATTGAACTCGAATCGCTAAATTGAAGCTCAGGTTCACATCTTCAAGTTCAATTTCAGAAATTAGATAACTTATCAAACTATCAAGAATTTTATGTTGATCAAGTTTAGGTTGGTATGATGAAATGAAACTGGATTTCTAAAATGACATGGTTCTTAAGTCATATGAACATCTGATGGACATGGGAACTCAATCATATTTTGCATTATTCGTTCGGTCTCTTGCACGAATTTCATAGTTTTTCCCACAATGATTTTTCTTTGAGTGGTTCTGGAAAAGAACTATATGAATTTTGAAAATTTTGTGGATATGATGAGGCCACCATGTTTTCAGATTATTTTTGGATCTCTATCACTTCTTTCAAACTCCTTTGCAATGATGATTTTTCTTCAATTGATGGTTTAGGGAAAGAAGGATATGAAACAGCATTAGGGAATAAATATTGTGAAAATTGTAGACAATGTGGTTGAAAATTTGACTCGGGGGAGGTGAATCCCCATGAACTCTGTGAAGTGTGAAACTTATTTTGAAAATTATAGTCATAGGATTGGGGATATGGGTCATATTGAGTCGGATAATCCCAACTCGGTATATATAGTTGGTTCATGTTATACATAGTCGGGTCAGAGTTATTCGAGTCAATGAGGTCGGGGCTAAATATGGATTCATATTAGAATTGAAAAAATTATTGTTTTTAAAATCCATTTCACAATTTACCAAAAAAACAAACAAACAACAAACAAATAATAAAAAAAAAGAAAACAAGCCTACGCTAAAGTTGACTTAGACCTAGACGACTCCTAACTAGTTAGACTATCCACGGGGGGTACATTGTCGGAATCTAACCACGAGTTAATCGGCCAGGTAGGGGCAAGATCAGTGGGAGGTATTCGTGACGGAGCAACGTGCCTAATTATGCTAAACCACTGCTCTTCGAGGTTTTACCTTTTAATCCCCAACCTTTGACACCGATTTGATAGGAGTCAAATTCTAACAACTTGCCCCTTAAGTCAATCTCTTAAATGAGTCCGAGATGTCCCAAGGGACCAACGTCTAGCAAGTTTTATTTAGATTTAGGTTGTGTGAGTAGAGAGTTGATTTTTAAGCTAAGGGAGGGTAATGACTTTCTTACCTTATGTTATGTTGGGTTTTGCCCTTAAGTCTGATTCGTGCAAGTGTGCAACATAGACAAGAAAGAAGACAAAAAGCGAATAAATCACTAAAGTGTTTGTCCTAAGCTATATGCAATGCAATACGTACACCTCCGTCAAGATCACAATAACACAAGAACAAAATACAGTATATTGAAATTGAAATCGACACGTGCCTAGATGCAAATGTCTATACCGATTTAAAACATCCAATTTTCATATTTTAGTTCTTAATTATTATAGTGCATAGGTAATATAAAAAAAACTAGCAGAGAATATAAGACTATACAAGAATTTACCTAACCACACAAAAGCAAGTGTGGACTTCTTCAATGCTAAAACTTTAATCTGCACACCAAAAACAAAGAAGAAAAGTTAACAAAAACGTAAAATAAACAGTTCCCATCCCCGACAACGGAGTTAAAATTTGATCGGGAGAAAACCGTGCACGAAAAGTGTATGTTTTAAAATCAAGAGATAAAAGTGCGTGCTTTGGCTTCCTCGATACTTTCGTTATAGCATACAGGCTAAACGGGTCGATTCATAGAGACGAAAAGTGATAGAAGTTTTATTGATATGTCCATCTGCGTGCTAAAATTTCTTCAATGTTTTAAAGAATGAAAAGAAAACAAAACAAATAGTGAAAGGAGAAGAGTACGGTGAAACACGAAGAAGTAGAAAACATAGAAGAAATAGTTTTTGTGAGTTTTATTTGTATATCTAAAATAAAGTAAAAAGAGAAAGAAAACTCATGGCTACTAATTGCTAATGGCTCCACTAATCATGCTAACCTCTTAGTGATAGTTGCCTCACATGTATCCTTGGCCATCACTAGTCCTTAGTTCAAGAGCATTTCAAAGCATAACACATATGTTAACTTTCACATCCGAACTCAACAAAACAAGTGCAAGTTATACTTAAACCATCAAAAGTAAATAACAGTAAGTATGAAATAAAATAATATTAACTTGTTAGAGAGTTAGGATGTTAGAGCGTTAGAATCCATCATCATGAGCCATCAATGGCTCTTGCAAGAGAAAGGCCAAGTAGTGGCTATTAGATTCATGTGGATTATCAAGTAAGAAGTTAGCAAGTTAGTAATTAGTAGTTAGTTGCAATGAGAGAAAATTAGCTAAACATGTAAAAAGAGTTAGAGAAAAAATAAAGAGAGGTAAAGAGAGAACTTTCATAAATTGTCACCTTCAATTACAAGCACTCTTACTTTCCACCCATATACTACTTTCTTTCCTATTACAAGATCTACAAGAAATGAAAAATACAAAAGAGAAAGAAGAAGAACAACTGATCTAAACTACCCTAAACTATAACATGAAGAAGAAAACCCTAAAAACTATCCTAAAAACTTCTCAAAACTCCTCTTGGTGCTCTGAACATCCCATGGTATTTATAAGCAAAACAGGGCACCAAGGAGTCTGTACGGAGCCGCGCCTCAAATCTTGGCGTGCGGCTCCACAACATTGCCACGAAAATGCAGCAATTGTCGCGTTTTTGCGGCAAACCTAGGGCGGCGCACGTGATGCCGCCTGCTGCGCGCTGCCCGCTTGTCCCCCTGTCAGATGTACGTCTTAGTTTCTAGATTTGGTCCCCCGATTTTGACGAAATCACCCTCTAAAGTCAATGGCTATTCTTGTAGGCTTTTAATCACCAATTAAATGAGATTTTTGGACTTCTTCTTCATTTCATGCCATGGACCTAGAAACATGTAAGAGAGGTATTATTAACAGGATTTAATATTAAATAAATTCAAAAATGTGGTATGAAATTTAGAGATTAATCACTCTTCAGTCGATTATCTAACCCTAGATCGTTAGCGATGATTTACCTTGAGTTGGAGGCGATCAAAGCATAGCCCATAAGATTGGAGTCATTTCTGTCAACATTAGATCATCAAAACTCAAATGGCAAGTATGAAATAAGAAGACTATAAAATCAATTCTATCATCATGAAGTATCAATGGATCTCACAAAGGCAAGGTTATTCCGAGCTATTAGATTCACTTGAATTGAGACATCGAGAGAGAAGAAAGTGTTGTAAAAGAATTAAACACAAAGAAAATAACTCAAGAAATAAAATAAAAGTAACTTTCAATTAAATAGAAAAACAATAAGAAAAAGGAGGAACTTACATCAATTGTCACTCTTGACTCCATTCTCTCTCTTAGACATATGAATCTCTTCTCCAATCTTGGTTATAGAAAATAAACAGAAAAGAAAATTGAAACTAAACTAATTTAAGCCCTAATTTTGATCTCTGGAAGTATTTCTGAGATGTCTCTCTGCTTATGCCTCTACTGGGGTATTTATAGGAGGAAACCTGGGGTAATGACTCATCAAAATGTAGACTCATCAAAAGATATATTCTCAGAATATTGAAGTTGAACCCTGAATATGCTAAGAATATCTTTTTCTTCTCTTGATTGGAAATTTAATTGAGTTGGGTTGCAACTAGCTGTCATATTGATGACTGAATGTGA
This sequence comes from Agave tequilana, assembly GCA_038442645.1. Lineage (NCBI taxonomy): Eukaryota > Viridiplantae > Streptophyta > Magnoliopsida > Asparagales > Asparagaceae > Agave > Agave tequilana. The sequence continues at coordinate 35,376 of JAVJIF010019448.1, read as the reverse complement.
CTCATCAAATGACTGAAATAGAAACAGTAGTCATCAGAAAAATTGTAGCCTTTTAAGTCTTCTTTCTGAAGCATCTTGAATCATTAGATTTGTATTTTTATAACAAAAGTTATGATCAAATAACTGAATGATGTTCAATCTAAATCCAAATTTTGATTGAATTGTAGACTTTTGGAGTTTCCTTCTGTGACTCTATCTTGCCATGTAATCAAAGGGTATATTCTCAGGATTTGAATTTAAACCATGAATATGCTGAGAATATTCTTTCTTCTTTACTTGGAGAATAATTGGTTTTCAACCATAAATTTAATTTTATTTTCCTTTCAATCTCCAAATATGACTGCTTCAAATCTCTGAATTTATTGGGCTTTTTGGGCTTGTTGGGCTCTTTCCTTCTTTTCACCTTTTTATAAAAGTCTGCACATCACTAAGTAAAAAGAGAATAAAACAGCAGAATTTTATAAAAAATAAATATGAGAATGTGACAATAAATATGCAAAATTGATGAGTAATCAGTCAGCGACAGTCTGAGCTTGACCCCGTCAGGGCGTGCTCAGCAGTCTCCTGGGCCTTTTTCACTCCGACCTGAAGCAGGCCATTCTGATCATGTTGCAATTCCAACATGCGTTTCAGGATTTGGAGGATCTCTGTGTTTTCTGGGGCTGAGTCGACTCGGGAGGAAAAGAAAATATTTCTGCTTCAAGCCATAAGTGTAAATCACCTAGAGGGGGGGTGAATAGGTGATGGCTAATCTAATGGTCACTAAATGCGGAATTAAAAACTATTATGACCTAAACAAACTATTTAAACTAAACACCACGTATAACACAAGAGTGTAGCCGAATTCCCCGTGAAGGGCTCTGGACTAACTCCTCAAGATTCCTCTAAATAAGAGTTGAGGTGCCGCGTTGGCTCTCTTGGTTGAATACAAGTGTTAGCAAACAATCCCAAGCATATATATTAATTAAGCACAAATATATATCATGCATATAAAGATAAAGACAAGATAAGTATGCAAGATATAAACAAGAGACAAAGAGAGAGAGAGAGAGAGCAATCGCAAACACGAGGGATTTGTTTCGAGGTTCGAGCACACTTGCTCTACATCCCCGCCTTCGACACTACGAAGGATTTGAAAATCACCTAGAGGGGGGGGTGAATAGGTGATGATGCTAATCAAAGGGCAATTTAAAAATTTAAAGCTACAACAATCACCAATCAAGAATCACAAGATGAATGCAAGCAATTAAGTATGACAATGAATATGATGAGCAATTAATAAGTACAAGCAAAGTAGAGTAAGGAGTGTAAGAACAAGAAAAGTAAACCAATCGCAAACACAAGGATATGTTATCGAGGTTCGAGCACCCAGCTCTACTCCCCGCCTTCCCCAGAAGGATTCTGACCACTTCCACTATCACAAAGATCTCAAATACAACGGAGTACCCAACTCCTATAATCTCAAGTACAAGTAATTTCCTTGGTAGTCAAAAGACCACAAACTCTCTCTTTCAAATATCTCTTCCCTTACAAAGGTCCTTAGAGAATATTGAGTAGGAATGAAGCTCTTGTTGTAAGTGAAGAAAGAAAATTAAATCAGAGAGTATTTGAATACCCTTCAGAAAATCAGTGAGAAATTCAGCACAAAAACCAAGAAACAAGTCTCTTTTGAAAGCCTTAAACTTTTGAATTTTCTAGCAAATAATTGTTGTAACAAATCTCTCCCCAAATACCCCTATTTATAGGAGAGGGCTAGGGTTTAGGGATAAAACATAATTACTGATGTTTAGGAGGTAATTAGATCAAAATATATCCTTAAACGAATTTTTAAACACAAATGACAAAAATAAACAGCTCACTTAAAATCTGCCCGTTACTGTTCAACGGACACATCGGTCGACTGGGCCGGTCGACCGGTAGTTCAAAAATTCGACCGTTATAGGCTAGCGGTCGACCGACCCGGTCGACTGAGAAAACCTGTGAGCAAAAACAATATATCGGTCGACCGCCCCGGTCGACTGGCAGATATGCACACGGATACGTGCATCTGCCAGAACCGCGGTCGACTGGTCCGGTCGACCGGACCAGACTGACACAGACTCGGTCGACTGCCCCGGTCGACCGGATTAGGTCAAAAATCAATTTTAGAAAAGAAAACAAAGAGGATTTTGATTTTAACAAAAATACTTTTGAACAGGGAATAGTATAAAATATAAAGATGTATCTGTAGGCAAAAACTTGTAGGCAAAATATTTTTGTATAATTTATAAGAAATTATTTTGGAATGAGCATGTGCGCAAAAGCGTGTGTGATAGAGCTTCAAACCTATCCACTATTCTTTAACATACTATAAACTGAAAAACAAATTACATGAAGACTTCTTGAGCTATCTTCAAGTCTTTGAGCCATCCAATGCCTTGCTAGTGCCTTCTCTTCTATGATCCTTCCTTGATGTGCAATTTGCCTTCCTTGCTTTGTGGAACTTAGAAGTTCTTGCAATAGCTATGTGATTGTGATCCAATATTGCATATTTTACCTCATTATTCCCATGCATTTTTGTAATAAATATATGATTTTTACTCATCTTCTCTATATATTTGCAGGTACACACTCTAATGGAGAGATAGCCCAATAATCACTTTAATTAGTAATAATTAAAGGGATTAAATCTAAAATCAAGATAAAGCCAAGATTTGAATTTGGATTCAGTTACGATCTGCGCGCCAATTGAAGATTCCAGAAGGTCCAAGTGGCTGAACAAACTTGTAACAACCCACAACAGAAAGTTATTGCGCAACAGACTCAACCTTGCCGCGCCCTGGCGGAAGTTACAGGGCCGTTGGATCTCAGATTTTGCGCCAACAAACTAGCTTCTGGATCCTTCACCTGGGGCCTATAAATACTTCACCTGGACCTGCGAGCAAAGACTGAACAGAGAAGAGAGGAGAAATTGTTAGTTGTTGCAATAGATTTTTCTCTAGGTTTAGTTCTTTAGTCCCTCTTCTCTTTCCCTAGATACTTTGTAAAAGAGAGAGATTGTGAGAGAGAGAGAGCTTGTGTAATCAAGGTGTGACAACTTGAAGCAACAAGGATTCATCCATTCTCCTTCCTCTACTTGAACTTGGTTCTAGTTTACTTGCTTTCTTTAATTGCTTTCTTTAATTCATGCTTTTATTTCCTTACAATTTTACTTCATGCTTTGCTTTTATTTGTTAATGGCTTGTAGCTAATTCTTTCTCCATGTACTAGCTAACCACTAGCCTTGCCATCTTCACTAACTCATGGGTGATTGCTTTAGTTCATCTTGCAAGTTGGATGGTCTTCTCTTCTCCGATGGGTTAAACCACCCTTCATCTACATGAGAAAGTAATTAGATCAACACGCAAGACGAAACCTACGCCGATGGAGTGACAACATGAGGCACGCCTTCACTATCACGGAGTTTAGTAAGTATTGGTAAGGTAGTAAGGTAAGCTAGTCATGGTTTGTTTTCTTCCATTTCATTCTTTCTAGTGTTAACACCAAATCCAATCTTGATTTCTTTCCACTTTCCATCATGAACATATTCATCCATTCTTTCATTTCTTGTTTCATGATTGTTTTATTCTATTGAGCATAGAAGACACTTCGTTTACATTTCTTCACTACGATTCGTAACGCTTCTATCGCTAGCTCTCCCTGAGAATCGACTCGGTATAGCTCTATGCTATAGCGGAGATAGGAAAGGATACATCGATACATTTACATACACCTTTCCCGTCTAATCAATTTTTGGCGCCGTTGCCGGGGAGAGCAACGGATTTTCTTTTAAGTGAAGAACTAAACGAATCTTCTTCTTTGTTGCAGGTTACAGGAGAAGAAACAGGAAAATTTTGCTTGCAGTGACATATAAGTGGACCTGGGCCTCTGCTCTCGAAAGCAGAGACCAGGATCCCTCAGTTTTGCCGCGGAATCCTGGTTTTTGCCGCAGATCTGCGGCAATTCTGAGTGAACTACTTACAATTTTTCTGCAGGGGCTCTTATTCTGCAAAATACAGCTACTGCTATAATTGAATTCCTGTATTTTTCACCATATACCTGCAAAATTAAACAACAGTAAAAAATTGGTTGAAATTGTTAAAAATTGTTTAGACATTTGCATTTTTAGGCACGTGTCTTTCAATTCTTTACTTTTACTGTTGAAGAGTGCTGGAAGCAAGGTACGTTTTGCATTGCATGTAGACTAGGAATCATCTCTTGCTTGATTTTCATGCTTTGAGTGAATTCTAGTTATATTTCTTGTACACTTGCACAATTCAATTTAAGGGCATAACCGATAAATAAGATAAGGTGGGGAGTTCATTACCCTTTCCTTAGCCCGAAAACCACAATCCAAGCACTCACTAACCCAAGCCTAATTTAATAAAATTTGATAGACGTTGGCCCTAGGGACATCTCGGACTCATTTAGGAGATTATCCTAAGGGGGAAAAGTGTTGGAAATAGACTCTTGCAAAATCAGTGTCTAGGAAAGGGATTGAGGGCCGAAAGCCCGAAGGTTGCTGGTTACTTAATTAAGGAACGTCACTGACGGAAAACCTCCCACCAACCTTGCCCTTCCCTGGCTGATTAACTTGTGGTCTACGTCTACACTAAACCTCCCGTGGACGATCTAATCAGTTAGGAGTCGTCTAGGTCTAGGTCAACCATTCTTTTGGCTTGGTTTTTTTTCTCTTCTTTTTTTTGTTTGTTGTTTGATTTTTCTTTTTTGTTTGTGATTTTTTGTGTGATATGGCATTCAACAATTCTTTCTATCCTAATAATAATCCATATTTCACACCGACACCATATTCGGATAATTCCAACCCGGCGTTTTACAATACGCACCAACCACATACACCGGGTTGGCCTTATCCGAATCAATATGACCCATACCCCCCATCTAATAACTATAATTTCCATAATAATTTCAACTCTTCACTGAGTAATTGGGGATTCACGTACCCCGAGTCAAATTCTCAAATTCCTTGTCCACCATATTCACCTTGTCCACAGTATTCATGTCCCGATTCCGCTTCATATACTCCTTTTTCTGAACCACCAATTGAAGAAAAATCTGAGTTACTAAGGAGTATAGAAGCCAATCTTCAAAGGGTCGAGCAACAACTTCAAGAAACATTTGCCCCTCCAATTCCACATTATTCTCAAGAGTCTTACTCAGTTCCACCTTATTATAATGAACAACCATCTGCTTGGGGAACGAGTAAGGAATTCTTGCTTGAGTCCAAACAACACTCACCAAATCTGAGGGACTCACAATTTTACCATCACTTCCAAGACAACACTTCATCTTTTCATCAAAATAATGAAATCATCAATTATGGAAAGATGCTTGAAGACATGACTCATGCTCAAAATGCTAGAAATCGTGACATAGATTTGATGATCCAAACTCTTCATTCTCATCATATTTCTAATGTCACTAGCCACTCTGTTAAAACCAAAGAGTCATGTAGTCTTGGAAGTCCAGATTCTATTTCAGCACACTCAACTGAACTTGTCCAACCTTCAGATCCTATTGACATTTTGGCAAGTTTTCCTTTTCCTGAAATTGAACTTGAGTGTGAACATGATCCTGAACTTCCACTTGATGATTCAATTTTCCTTCCTGATTCAATTATGACTCCGGTGTCTTCACCTGATTTCACTCCATTTCCCGAGTCAATATTGGATCCAGTGCCTGTCCATTGTGAAATTGAATCACCCATCTTTGATGATCATACTGAACTTGACCAATTCCATACTTTTGACAGTCCCACTGATAAATTGGCAAGTTCACATTTTTGTGGAATTGAATTACATGAGGAATATGATCTTGAACCCCAACTTCGTGATTCGATCCTTCTTTCTGATTCAATAATGACTCCGGTATCTTTACCTGATTTCAATCTTTTCCCAGAGTCGACATTGGATCCTTTCCCAATTCACAATGAAGTTGAATCACCCATCTTTAAGGATCATGTCGAACTTGACTAATTATACCTTTTTGAAGATCCTATTGATAAATTGGCAAGTTCTCATTTCTGTGAAATTGAACTCAATATGGAATGTGACTTTGACCCTCAAGTTTGTGATTTAGTTCAAATACCTGAATCATTATTAACTCCTGTTTTGTTACCCAATTTGAGTAACATTTTAGAGTCAGTTTTGATTCTCAACCCTCCAGAACTTGAATCACTAATCTTAGATAGTCACATTCTATTTGGGGGAAATGATTGTGGACTTGAGTTTTCATTTCTTGACTTGGACCCAATTCCAGAATTCACTTTGACTCCTGAACTTTTACTTGATTTCAGTCACCTTCTTGAGTTAGTTCTTCCTGAGTACAAGTCAACTGTTCTGTCATTTCATACATCATTCTGGGACAAGGGCTTTGATAAATTTGACTCAGAAATTATTTGGAAAAAATGAAAATTAGATGGGGTCATGTTCTTAATAAAAATCTTTCAAGGATTTATCTTTTTAGTGGGTCATATTCCTGATATTTTTGGTGGGTTCCTGAAAACCCAACGTAATAATGATTGGGCCATGTTTCGTGGACCAATCAGACCACCGCCGGAACCACCACCTTAAGGTAATTTTTTACTAACATAGGATTTACTAACATAGGATCTAGAAAATAATAAAAAAATAAATAAATAAAAATAAAAATAAAGGAGGGATTTTTATGCTTAAAGGAGTTTCTACACTTTCCAAATTCAAAATCTTTCTAAATTCCTAGGTTTCCTCAAAATCCTTCTTTCAAGAATTCCAAATTTCTAGGTCATTCCAAATTCCCAAGAGTCAAACTTCCCTTTTCAAAGCTACAACTTCCAATGTGGTAAAAATCCTTTTGACCTAGGGATAGAAGTGGAAACCTCTTAATTCTTCCCTCCTATAAATATCTCTCCACCCTACACTTCTCCTTCAAAAGCGAAAATTTCCTCAGATCTCCAACTTCCTATCAAAAGCGCCGCACTCTGAACCTTTTCTCCTCCCCAGATCTCACTATTCTGCCGCCAGTCTGCGACTTCAACCAGGAATCTGCGGCAAAGTAAAAGTCTCTTGCGCCCAGAAAAATTCTGCTCCGATCGATTTCACGTTCTTGTTGGTGATCTGGTGCTATATTCTTATTCAGAGACTCCTGAATCCACTGCAGAGTTCAAAATTCTTCCCCCCATGAATTCCGGGGTGGTTCGACTTCTCATCTTTTCTTTTTACCGCTTTGATCTTAAATTCATAGTATGGCACCATCAATTTTTGTTGAGAAAGATTTTGGGCGGATTTTATGTGATGTGAATGGTTATGGGCATGTATTTTTAGAGAGAATTAGGGCAAGAAATTGGTATTCACTAGTGTACGACAACACTGAGACCGATGCATTTTATTGTCCCGAACTGGTGACCATGTTTTACACACATCTTGACCAAGCATCGATTGATCCACACATGTACCAGTTCACTGTACACATGCCCACAGGAGACCTATTTATCACGCTTCCTCTTCTTGAGGAAGTCACTACTGTCCCATCCATCACACAACACAGCGAGCCTCTCCCTTTGATTGATTATATGACTGTTATGGGGGCTCGTTGTACTGAGCAGGATCGTGGGCTCAAAGCCAGTACGATGTTTAGAAATGTTCATTGCGTTGGACGTTGGATCCAACGCAACATTTTAGGGCTTGACCACACCTCCTCTTTCAACAGACCAGTGTTGCAAATTATACATGATTTAATGACTCGTCAACACTCGGTTTGTTTGAATAAGGTCATCTTCTATGCACTTATAGCCAACTCTTCACGCACACGAGGTGCCAAATACTCCCATCCCATATTGATTACACGTTTGTGTAGGACTTTCCTACCAGCTGATGTATTTGATTCATTCGACCGAGTGTTTGTTGCACTCGAGAGACCTACCAGTTCGTACAATAGTTGTTTGCATGCGGTCTGGACACCTACTGTCCAACCCGAGGATGTTCCGGTAGAGTCCTCCTCTGAGGAGAGTTTTGATGCAGAGGATGAACCTGAGTTTTGGAGGCAGGACCCCCCACATGATACACATGCCTTCATGTCCTCTATCTGGAAGGGCATGAAGAAGATTTTTAGGGGTCAAGTGAGGCTGCGGAAGAAGATGGAGGAACAATCCTCCAGGTTAGAGGAGCAATCCTCTAGGTTAGAGGGCATTGAGGCGAGGTTGAGGAGGACACAGTCGGCAGGACCCAGTACTACTGCGGGTCCAAAGAGGAGGAGGGAGTGACTTTTTACCTTACCTATTTCATGCATCATTTTTATCTTGCATACATTGAGGACAATGCATGAGATAGGTATGGGGGGGTATGTACTAACATAGGATTTTTTATTTTCTTTATAGGATTTTTATTTTTTAGGATTTTCGTTTTTAGGTTTTCCATTTTATTTTTAGATTTTATCGTTTTTCTAGATTTTCCACTTTCTTTTTAGATTTTACCTTTTCTTTTAGAAAAAATAAAAAAAAATAAAAAAAATAAAAACTTTTTGAAATAAGAGACAAAGTTTTGATCTATTTTTAAGAAAATTAAGATGTATCTTAGAAATTAAGAAAGCCTTAATTATGACATCTTAAACCTAGTTGAAATAATAGATCTTGTTGGAAATTATAGGCTAAGTAAGAAAAATTGGTGAGATATTTTTATCTTGAATTTTTTGACTTAGATAATATGCACTTTACACTTACACATTTCTTGGGATGGAGACAAAGACCAAAAATGCCATATATATAAAAAAAAAGAAAAAGAAAAAGAAAAAATATATATATATAAATAAAACATCACCTATTAAGCTGGAGAATTGTGCCTCAAGAAGCATGATTATTCACGCCTAACGGTGGTAAAGGAAATAAATAATCCCCCTTAGTTATGTGGCCTTTTTTACTCGAGACCTTAAACCCGAGGGATGTTTTCTCATCTGGTGCCCTAAGACCGTCTGGTTTGGGAGTCATCGGTTAAAGGCTCGCTATAAGGGTAAACTAGAAAGCCTAGACTAAGGGAAGAAAAATAAAAGATATATATATATATATATATATATATATATATATATATATATATATATATATATATATATATATATATATATATATATATATATATAAATGGCTTGATGGTTGGAGTTGAAATCCCAGAAATTTTCACTGAGCATGGTGTGCATATTATCTAGGTTTTATGAAAGATAAAATATTCAATCCAATTTTGAATTCTTACCTTAATTAAAAACAAGATCTTGCATGGATACTAAGTTTAAGAAGGAATGATTATAGGTGGACTTATGACCTAGGATCACTTATATTTTTGCAAAAATAGTTCGTAAACATGTCTCTTGTTCAAAATGTGTTTTCAAAATACTAACATTTATCTTCTTTCTTTATGGATTTTGTGGGTGCAATCCGCTGAAAACCCTCAGGAGACAACACTCCTCCTCTAGGGTAACCTAGAGGTTTAACGGCTTGTTGCACATGCTCAGTGCAATCGCGTCACCTGCGAAAGTGGTGTAATAAAATTGGTAGTTAGGATTTTCTTTTCTTTTTCTTTGTTTTGCTCGGGACGAGCAAAAGAATAAGTGTGGGGGTGTGGTTGTGATCCAATATTGCATATTTTACCTCATTATTCCCATGCATTTTTGTAATAAATATATGATTTTTACTCATCTTCTCTATATATTTGCAGGTACACACTCTAATGGAGAGATAGCCCAATAATCACTTTAATTAGCAATAATTAAAGGGATTAAATCCAAAATCAAGATAAAGCCAAGATTTGAATTTGGATTCAGTTACGATCTGCGCGCCAATTGAAGATTCCAGAAGGTCCAAGTGGCTGAACAAACTTGTAACAACCCACAACAGAAAGTTGTTGCGCAATAGACTCAACCTTGCCGCGCCTTGCCGCGCCCTGGCGGCAGTTACAGGGCCGTTGGATCTCGGATTTTGCGCCAACATACTAGCTTCTGGATCCTTCACCTGGGGCCTATAAATACTTCACTTGGATCTGCGAGCAAAGACTGAACAGAGAAGAGAGGAGAAATTGTTAGTTGTTGTAATAGATTTTTCTCTAGGTTTAGTTCTTTAGTCCCTCTTCTCTTTCCCTAGATACTTTGTAAAAGAGAGAGATTGTGAGAGAGAGAGCTTGTGTAATCAAGGTGTGACAACTTGAAGCAACAAGGATTCATCATTCTCCTTCCTCTACTTGAACTTGGTTCTAGTTTACTTGCTTTCTTTAATTGCTTTCTTTAATTCATGCTTTTATTTCCTTGCAATTTTACTTCATGCTTTGCTTTTATTTGTTAATGGCTTGTAGCTAATTCTTTCTCCATGTACTAGCTAACCACTAGCCTTGCCATCTTCACTAACTCATGGGTGATTGCTTTAGTTCATCTTGCAAGTTGGATGGTCTTCTCTTCTCCGATGGGTTAAACCACCCTTCATCTACATGAGAAAGTAATTAGATCAACACGCAAGACGAAACCTACGCCGATGGAGTGACAACATGAGGCACGCCTTCACTATCACGGAGTTTAGTAAGTATTGGTAAGGTAGTAAGGTAAGCTAGTCATGGTTTGTTTTCTTCCATTTCATTCTTTCTAGTGTTAACACCAAATCCAATCTTGATTTCTTTCCACTTTCCATCATGAACATATTCATCCATTCTTTCATTTCTTGTTCCATGATTGTTTTATTCTATTGAGCATAGAAGACACTTCGTTTACATTTCTTCACTACTATTCGTAATGCTTCTATCGCTAGCTCTCCCTGAGAATCGACTCGGTATAGCTCTATGCTATAGCGGAGATAGGAAAGGATACATCGATACATTTACATACACCTTTCCCGTCTAATCACTAAGCGAATGGTCTCTAAACTTGGTACAAAACCTGAAACTCATCTTAACAAACTTGTTAGTACCAAATAGCTCATATTTAGTTTGTCATCATCAAAACCAAAAGACAAATGGAGAGTGTAACCTCTTGGGCCAACAATCTCCCCCTTTTTGATGATGACAAAACAAATAGGCTATAAACAAAAATATAGGGGAGGAGAAAACTCCCCCTCAAATTATGCTATATAAAAAGACACTTAAGCTTAAAACACAAGAATTCATTTGAAAACAAAAGATTTATGCACTTGATACCAATAGAAAGAAATTGAGACAAAACACAAGAATTCTCAAAATACATGAATTCAAAAACTCATACATACATAAACATAAAGCTCATAAAACAAATCTTTAAAATTAAAGCATATAAATTCATATGGAACCAAGACCAAATGAACTTATTTTTGTCATGTAAACTTATTCTCCCCCTTTTTGTCATACATCAAAAAGGGTTATGAAAAACATGTCTATTCAATAATACAAACATTAAGTTCTCCACAAATAAACGAAAATCTAGCAAAATCAAGAGGTTTAGTGAAAATATCGGCTAGTTGTAAATCCGTGGAAACATAATCAATGTCTATATCACCTTTCTCAAAATGATCTCTAAGAAAGTGATATCTAATTTCAATGTGCTTGGTCTTACTATGTTGATTTGCATTTTTGGTCATGTGTATAGTACTAGTATTATCACAAAATATTTTTATATGATCAAAGTGCAAATCAAAATCAAGGAGAGTATGTTTCATCCAAAGGACTTGTGCACAACAAGCCCCCGCGGCAACATACTCCGCCTCGGCGGTTGAGAGAGCAACGGAATTTTGTTTCCTAGAGGACCATGAAACAAGACAATTACCAAGAAATTGACATGTCCCACTAGTACTCTTTCTATCTACTCTACAACCCGCATAGTCGTCATCCGAATAGCTAGTCATTGAAAAATCTCTAGTTTTCGGATACCAAAGACCCATTCCAATAGTGCCCTTAATATAACGAATAATGCGTTTTACCGCAATAAGATGAGACTCTTTAGGACACGATTGAAATCTAGCACAAAGACACACACTAAACATGATATCCGGCCTACTTGTCGTCAAATATAAAAGACTTCCTATCATGCTTCTATATAATTTAATATCAACATTTTTACCTTGTTCGTCCTTATCAAGCTTGGTTGTAGTTGCCATTAGAGTGTTGCAAGCCTTTGATTCTTCAAGCCCAAACTTCTTTACTAGCTCCTTTGCGTACTTGGCTTGGTTAATGAAGGTTCCGTCTTGCAATTGCTTGATTTGGAGTCCAAGGAAGAAATTGAGCTCACCCATTGAAGACATTTCAAATTCAAGTTGCATGACCTTCTCAAAATCCTTGCATAAAAGCTCATTAGTAGATCCAAAAATTATATCATCAACATAAATTTGCACAATTAAAATATCATTATCAACATGCTTAGTAAAAAGAGTTGTGTCTATTTTGCCTTTAATAAAATCATTTGAAATGAGAAAACTAGAAAGCCTTTCATACCAAGCTCTTGGAGCTTGTTTCAATCCATACAAAGCTTTATCAAGTTTAAAAACAAAATCGGGATGAACATGATCAACAAAACCGGGAGGTTGAGAAACATAAACTTCTTCATTAATAAAACCATTCAAAAATGCACTTTTCACATCCATTTGAAAAAGTTTAAAATTTTTAAAACATGCAAAAGTTAGTGTCATCCGTATGGCTTCAAGCCGTGCTACGGGTGCAAAGGTCTCCTCAAAGTCAATTCCCTCAACTTGAGTGTAACCTTGGGCCACTAACCTAACTTTATTCCTAATGACATTTCCGGACTCATCCATCTTGTTTCTAAAGATCCACTTAGTACCAATTATTGGTCTATCGTGGGGCTTAGGAACAAGGTGCCAAACTTGGTTGCGCTCAAATTGATTGAGTTCCTCTTGCATGGCAAGCAACCAATATGGGTCCGTCTCGGCTTCGAGAATGCCTTTTGGTTCAAAATGAGAAATGAAAGCAAAGTTACCACATAGGTCATGGAGTTTGGAGCGCATTGTGACTCCTTTAGATGCATCACCCAAGATGAGCTCCTTAGGATGATTTGTAGCGTATCTCCAAGCTTTAGGAAGCGGTTGAGTGCTTTCCTCCTTATCCTCTTGAACTTCACCTATAGATTCTTGCTTATCTTCTTGCGCGGGTGAGTCCTTCAAGGATAGTTTCTCCATGTTTTCACCTAATGGTTCAAACTCTACAACATTCTCAACAAACACATTAGATTCTTCAAACTTAACATGCATGGATACTTCAATGGTTTGAGAAGATCTAATGAAAACTCTATATGCTTTGCTAGTAGAGGAATATCCAACAAAGATAGCCTCATAAGCCTTAGCATCAAATTTACCCAAATTATCCTTAGTATTCAAAACAAAACACTTGCATCCAAAAACTTTAAAATATGCAACATTTGGTTTTCTAGAATGATACATTTCAAAAGAAGTTTTTGAAGAATTTTTGCATAAATAAATACGATTCGATATATAGCATGCGGTGTTTACGGCCTCGGCCCATAAATATTGAGGGAGGTCATATTCACTTATCATTGTCCTAGCCATCTCTTGAAGTGTTCTATTTTTCCTTTCTACTACTCCATTTTGTTGTGGAGTTCTAGGACAAGACATTTCATGCTTAATTCCTTTTTCATCACAATAAGTCATGAAGAGTTGGTTAACAAACTCACCACCTCTATCACTCCTTATTCTCAAAATCGGAAAACCCTTTTCTTTTTCAACTCTTTTTCGAAAAATCTTAAAATGAGAAAAAGTTTGATTTTTATGTTGCAAAAAGAAAACCCAAGTAAAACGGAAGAAATCATCAACCAAAACAAATGCAAATCTACTTTCATTTAAACTCTTAGTTTTAGTTGGTCCAAAAAGATCTATATGAATTAATTCTAAAGGCCTAGTTGACATGATATCCTTGATTGGTTTAAAGGAAGACTTGGTTTGTTTCCCAAGTTGACACGCACCACAAATGCGGTCTTTCTCAAAATTCAAGCAAGGTATACCCTTCACAAATTCCTTTGAATTAATCCTAGAAATATGGTCAAAAGATGCATGTCCTAGTCTTCTATGCCAAAGCCAAGAATTTTCATCAAAAGCATTCAAGCATTTAGTAGAACAATCTAAATTAAGCATGTCAATAATATAAACATTATTATCACGAAAACCGGTGAGAATACAAACATCGGATTTAACATCAAAAATCTTACAAGAAGTATCATCAAAAACAACTTTAAGTCCACGATCACAAAGTTGACTAATGCTAAGCAAATTATGTTTTAAACCATCTACTAAAACAACATTCTCAATAATAGGAGATGCACCAATTTGAATGTTAGCTATACCGATGATAGTTCTTTGGAGTCATCCCCGAAGGTGACGGTGCCACCTTCCATGTACCTTGATAGGGTTGTGAAGTTGTTGATGTCCCATGTCATGTGTCTTGAACAACCACTATCAAGGTACCACCGCTCCCTACGTCTTGGAGCTTTGGTGTGTACCTACATCAAACAATTTAAGACTTGATTTTGGTACCCACATTTTCTTGGGTCCTCTAGGGTTAGTGTCATGAACCCAAACAAGATTATTTGTTCTATTTAGTTGATCATAGCAAAACTTAGCTAAATGTCCATTTTTACCACAATATGTGCATCTATACACTCTACCATATTTAAAAGCATAGTGAGTGTGTGATTTGTGAGCATGAGAAACTTTAGCATGGGTGGTGTGAGCATGAGAATTCTTAGCTTGTGAAGTGTTAGCATGTGAAGTGTGCTTTTTAGAAAATATGTTCTCAAGTTTCTTGGTATTAAAAGCACAATCATTTAAAACTCTTTCAAAATCATTCATTTTTGACTTAAAGGAAGAAATTTCTTGTTCATCAATAATAGGAAATTTTGCTTTACAAGAAACTTTGTAGGTATTAAATTCTTTTTGTATAGAAATGAGATTAGAAGAAATATTATCCTTTTCTTTAGAAACCATAGCAAGTTCATTCTTAAGAAAAGCAACTTCTTTTTGTAATTTTATGCATTCAAGTTTCTTGTTATCATAAGTTTCAGAAAGTTCTACAAAAGCATGCACTAGAACTTCCTTACTTACATCATCATCTTCATCATCAAGGGATTGAGGGGTTACCTTGGTGTGTTTGCCATGAAACACATATTAGCTTGATCCACCTCCTCTTCGGACTCGCTTTCCGAATCCCACGTAGCTTTGTAAGCTTTCTTTTCCTCCGGCTTCTTTGGCTTGAAGGAGGAAGTCATCTTCTTCTTGAACTCCGGACAATCCGCCATGATATGTCCGGGTTTGCGGCAATTATAGCAAATGATCCTCCGCTCCTCTTTGCCTTCAAATTTTCTCCGAAAGTTGAGCTTGTTCTTCCGGTACATCCTCTTGACGTTGCGAACAAGTAGAGTAAGCTCCTCATCTTCTTCTTCGTCATCTTCATCGTCATCATTGGTGGATGAAGTCTTGAAGGCTATGGATTTCTTCTTTGAAGTAGTGGCCTCTTCTCTTGCCTTCTTCTCCATCTCATGGGTCTTTAGGTTCCAAATGAGACTAATGAGGTCCATCTCGTCCTTGTCGTTCAACTCCTTCAAGGTGGTGGCCTTGATCTCCCATGATGAAGGAAGAGCCCGAATTACTTTCCGCACCTTTTGATCGTTGGAGATGTCATCACCTAAGGAAGAAAGACCATTAGTGATTTTAGTAAACCTTGTAGCCATGCTATCAATAGACTCATCATTAAGCATTTTAAATGACTCATATTGGGACCTCAAGAGATCTATCTTAGCTCTCTTGACTTGTGAAGTCCCCTCGTGTGTGACCAATAAGTGTTGCCAAATCTCATAGGCGGATTGGCAATGAATTACCCGTGTAAGGTCATCCTCATTCAAGGCGGTTAATAGGGAGTTTCGGGCCTTGGAGTTAGCCTCATATAGTTTAAAGTCAAGGTCGGTCCAAGTGCTCTCATCACCATCGGGTGCTTCATAGGGTTTGGTCAAGGACTTGGCTACTAAGCTACCCAAAGATTGCAAAAATATAGTCATCCTAACCTTCCAAATTGGGAAATTGAGTCCATCAAATTTAGGTGGGGATTTAATGTTGTCGGCCATGTTTACTAGTGATGAATGAATGAAATGAAAATGTTGATTAGCAAGTTTTAAGGATCTCTCTATGGATGTTAAGCCAACCTAGAGTCCAAGCTCTGATACCAATTGAAAATCACCTAGAGGGGGGGTGAATAGGTGATGATGCTAATCAAAGGGCAATTTAAAAATTTAAAGGTACAACAATCACCAATCAAGAATCACAAGATGAATGCAAGCAATTAAGTATGACAATGAATATGATGAGCAATTAATAAGTACAAGCAAAGTAGAGTAAGGAGTGTAAGAACAAGAAAAGTAAACCAATCGCAAACACAAGGATATGTTATCGAGGTTCGAGCACCCAGCTCTACTCCCCGCCTTCCCCAGAAGGATTCCGACCACTTCCACTATCACAAAGATCTCAAATACAATGGAGTACCCAACTCCTACAATCTCAAGTACAAGTAATTTCCTTGGTAGTCAAAAGACCACAAACTCTCTCTTTCAAATATCTCTTCCCTTACAAAGGTCCTTAGAGAATATTGAGTAGGAATGAAGCTCTTGTTGTAAGTGAAGAAAGAAAATTAAATCAGAGAGTATTTGAAACCCTTCAGAAAATCAGTGAGAAATTCAGCACAAAAACCAAGAAACAAGTCTCTTTTGAAAGCCTTAAACTTTTGAATTTTCTAGCAAATAATTGTTGTAACAAATCTCTCCCCAAACACCCCTATTTATAGGAGAGGGCTAGGGTTTAGGGATAAAACATAATTACTGATGTTTAGGAGGTAATTAGATCAAAATATATCCTTAAACGAATTTTTAAACACAAAAGACAAAAATAAACAGCTCACTTAAAATCTGCCCGTTACTGTTCAACGGACACATCGGTCGACTGGGCCGGTCGACCGGTAGTTCAAAAATTCGACCGTTATAGGCTAGCGGTCGACCGACCCGGTTGACTGAGAAAACCTGTGAGCAAAAACAATATATCGGTCGACCGCCCCGGTCGACTGGCAGACATGCACACGGATACGTGCATCTGCCAGAACCGCGGTCGACTGGTCCGGTCGACCGGACCAGACTAACACAGACTCGGTCGACTGCCCCAGTCGACCGGATTAGGTCAAAAATCAATTTTAGAAAAGAAAACAAAGAGGATTTTGATTTTAACAAAAATACTTTTGAACAGGGAATAGTATAAAATATAAAGATGTATCTGTAGGCAAAAACTTGTAGGCAAAATATTTTTGTATAATTTATAAGAAATTATTTTGGAATGAGCATGTGCGCAAAAGCGTGTGTGATAGAGCTTCAAACCTATCCACTATTCTTTAACATACTATAAACTGAAAAATAAATTACATGAAGACTTCTTGAGCTATCTTCAAGTCTTTGAGCCATCCAATGCCTTACTAGTGCCTTCTCTTCTATGATCCTTCCTTGATGTGCAATTTGCCTTCCTTACTTTGTGGAACTTAGAAGTTCTTGCAATAGCTAAGCGAATGATCTCTAAACATGGTACAAAACCTGAAACTCATCTTAACAAACTTGTTAGTACCAAATAGCTCATATTTGGTTTGTCATCATCAAAACCAAAAGACAAATGGAGAGTGTAACCTCTTGGGCCAACAGGATTTCCACTAGAATCGATCCCACCGGATCACTCCTCAGTGCCGCAACACCTACAAGCTCTCGGACTCCCTAGTCCGTACACACTGCAAGCCCACTAGCTCGCCGAGGCCGCACCTCAAACAATGAGTTCACACACGAACTCGAAACAACGCGAACACACTTGTCCGCCTCCTCAAAGTACAAAGTAGAACTTTGGTGATCACAACTCTTGATCACCTAAAAACCTCTCACAATAACACTCCTATAGGATGAATAATCAATGGGTTGCTCAAGTGTTGTGTGAGAAAACAAGGAAAGAGATGGTGGAGGAAAACTCAAGAAAATCACTTTAAACACTCTTGATAAAAACTCTCCTTTTAATTGGAAATATTTGCTCTCAAACTTGTGGATATAACCACTGAAATAAGTGGGAAAAACTAGCCCAAAACTCTTCTTAAAATCTTATGGAAAACAGCACCCAAACTTTCAAATTTATAGAGCTAGAAAAACTAACCGTTGGGGTCCAGGTGGCCTGTCGGTCGACCGTCCGGTCGACCGGCCAACGGTCATTTTTCAGACCGTTGAGCCAGCGGTCGACCGGCCGGTCGACCGTGGCTAGGATACAGAGAGCACTGCTCTCTGTCCGGTGGACCGGTCAGTCGACCGGGGCCTTTCCAGAGAGCAGAGCTCTCTGGACGGTCGACCAGATCGGTTGACCGGCCTTTCTGCCAGAACAGGCGTGCACGTCTGTGCACGTCGGTCGACCGCCCGGTCGACCGACTTCAGACTTCGGTCGACCGGTCGGTCGACCGGCTGAAGCCTGGACAGTCTATTTCAGGGATTAAAAACTTGGTATTTTTGACTCAATAAAATCCCATAAAATCATGAAAAATCTACAAAAATAGTTTCAATGTTATACTTTGATAAGCAAATATGCTTGCACAAAATCAAGACATGTTACAAAAGATTAAACTATTTTTTAACTTGAAAATTTGGCTCAAAACAAAAACTGTATTTTCCAAATTGATTTTTCCAAAACTTCTCTAAATACAAAAACAAGATATTTTAAACACTTTTAAAGTATAGTGTGTATGGATATGATCCACTACACAAACATGATGAAATATCTATGTTTTTGACATTAAGCTCTAAATACGGTTTTGGTTGAATACATGTAAACTTAGAATACAAAAAACCAAACCGGTATTTTTCTAAGAGAAAACTCTTTTATAAAAACTTATCTAAATCAAGAGTGTGTGTGTATATAGTATACTTGAGCAATCCACCAACTATTCTATCCTTTACATTTTATCTAAAAATAAAATCTTAACAAAACAAACCTAGACACAAGTCTTGATCTTGAAGTCTTCACTTGAAGTCTTCTCATCTTCTTGACTTGGTCCAAACACGATCCAAACTCTATCACAAGCTCGTTGGATCAAACCGTGTAAGCTCCAAAACTTGACTTTAAATTCTTTGTTGAAGCTACACACCTACTAAGATCTTGATCAAGAATCTGTGACTAATTAAACACAAGATCATTAGTAGTATAACTACATGAGTTGATCATCATCAAAACTAGAGTGATGGGCCTTTGGGCCAACAATAAGTGGTCTGGAGTGGATAGGGAATAGTTTAGAGGGAATCTAGGATACAAATTTAGGCCACAAAAGAAGACTAACGATGTGTATCCAAGCAGTTATGAATGCTCTTTCTTATATGTGAACCTGATTGTCTTTATGTGGTTGATTGGTAGTGAAAAGTGCATTTTTATCATCATATTTACCATCACATTTTCATATTTATTCATATAATTCTGCACATTTATTAATATTTTGTGATTTATTGTGTGCAGGCCTTGAGTTTTTATTTTAATAATAAATAAAGCCTAAAAGAAGCCCAAAAGCCCATATTCAAGCCCAAGTGCAAAAGTGCAAATATCAATTGTCAAAATTGCAAATACACAAGGGTCAAAGTTGCAAATACAAAGAAGAGGGAAGGATAGACTTCTATTCAACCCTATACACTTGCAGGATGAGGATAAAAGCTAAAAGAAGAGAAGGAAATTCGTGGAAAAGATTTGGGATCTAGGTAACTTGCTTCCCAAGTTATATCTAAATCCCACGATAAAGAGTCAGGATCAAACTTTCAGAAGGAAACGACCAGATGGACGGACCAGGAGAGGCCACGCGCCAAAGCGCGTGGCCAGCCGCCACCATAAGGCCGCGGAAACGCGGCCCAAGCCGCGTTTCGCGGCAATCCAGCCTTATCCTAGGACCAGTTTTCGTGAACGACTTCGATCTGGACTCTACCTCCTTTTGCACCTATAAATACCCCTGCAGAGCAACCGTCGAGGGCGTCCAGAGCCAGAGGGCCAAATCTAGGGTTTTAGGTTTTCTTCTTTTTTCTAGTTTAGGTTTTCTTTTTTTTATGTAAGTGAGGGAGAGGGCTATGTTGAGCGTGACACCGATGTATGCTTCTCTTCTCTGCCATTGTATCAAGTAATAAAGGTAATCTTTTTCTTTTGTTCATTGTTCTTATGTGCATTGTTTTACTTTTCTTTTTGCTTTCTTTTCTTTTTCTCTTTTATCTCTGTTGGTTGTTGATGACATGCAAGTGATTTCCAACGCATAAGTATAACTAATCTTGGTGGGTGCCAACGATATTTCATGGAGATGTTCTCCTCCTCAAGACGTATCACTTCATGCTTGTGCGAGACTTGATGATATAATGCGAACAGGGGACTGAGATCGATCTTATGGTTTATGCATTCAACGCCTCCTAAGTAAGGTAGAAAGTGTTAGGATTTCACGTTTTTCTTCAACCAAGGTTAGTGTTTATTTCTTTTCTTTTCTTTTATTTTATTTTTGTAGATTAAATCTCCCAACTCTTTCTTTCTGACTCATTGTAAATACTGCTCTCTTTCTAACCTAACCAATATTTTCTTATTAATAACTAAAAAAAAGATAAATCTTTAGAGAATCTTACAAACGCTTCCATCGCTAGTCCCTCCCTGAGGATCACGACCCGCATAGCCACTGCTACCGCGGATTCGAATTGAGAACCTCACACCTCTAATTTTAAATCTAATAATTCTTATTTTGTGTGCAGGAAAAACTCGATCAACAAATTGGCGCCGTTGCCGGGGAGGGACGGTAAGTTTTTCTCTAATAAAAAAATTAACTAATTCGTTTATTCTTTTCTGTTTGCAAGGTTTGGAGAACAGGAACAATAACAAGCAGTAAGGACATATAGAAACTCTGTGCCTCTGCCCTCGAAGGCAGAGCAGTAGAGCCTGCTACTTTGCGCGCAAACGCGGCAGTAGCCGCGGATCCGCGGCAGTAGCAGAGGACTACTGACTGAAATTTTTGCAGGTTTCTGAAACTTGCAATATCTGTCTACTGCTCTGTTAAACTTTGTTCTGTGATAACCCTGCTTACTGCTAATTAATCAATAGTAAAATACTTGTTGTTAAAGATAAAAATTGATTAGACGTTTGCATATTAGGCACGTGTCTTTTCAATTCCTTTATTTTACTGTTGAAGAGTGCTGGAGTAAGGTACGTACGCATTTCATGTAGAATAGGACTCATCTCTTGGTTGATTTTCTGCTTTGAGTGAATCTTATTTACATATTTTGTACACTTGCACTAATTTACTTTGAGGGCATAACCCATTAACAAGATAAGGTGGGGATTTCATCACCCTTCCTTAGCCCAAAAATCATATCCAAGCACTCACTAACCCAAGCCTAACTTAAAATTAGTAGATGTTGGCCCTAGGGACATCTCGGACTCAATTAGGAGATTATCCTAAGGGGGAACGGTGTTGGAAATTGACTCCTGCCAAATCAGTGTCTAGGAAGGGGATTGAGGGCCGAAAGCCCGAAGAACCGTGGTTATTTAATTAAGGAACGTCTTTGACGGAAAACCTCCCACCACTCTTGCCCTGACCTGGCTGATTAACTTGTGGTCAAAGTCTGCACCCTACCTCCCGTGGACAGTCTAACCAGTTAGGAGTCGTCTAGGTCATAGGTCTACCCTAACTTAGGTTAGAATTTTTTTTTTTTGTTTATTGTTTGTTTTCTTTTTCTTTTGTTTGTGTTTGTGTGATATGGCATATAACAATTTTTCCAATTTTAATCCATATTACACACCTTTTTCGGATATTACCAACCCGGCATATCATAATTTTGACCAACCTAGTGTGCCGGAATGGTCTTATCCGAATGTATATAACCCATACCCCCCATCTTATAACCATAATTTTCATAATAGTTTCAACTCTTCACAGAGTTCATGGGGTTTCGACTCCCCCGAGTCTAATTCTCAACCAATTTGTCCTCCGTCTCCACCTTGTTCACAATATTCCCAAGATTCATACTCAGATCCACCCATTCAAAATAGAAAACCATCTATCCGGGAAATGATGAGTATGCACGAGTCCAAGCAACAACCACCATCAATCTTAGACATGATGATGCGTGAGTCCACCGACTCACAACTTCATCATGATTACACTTTCTTTTTCCAAGTCCAATCACAAAAGAGGCTTGAAGCCATGACTCAGGCTAGATTAGCTCGTGAGCATGAGCTAGGTATGATGGTTCAATCTTTGTGTTCTCACTGTCCGGCCAATTCTAATATCGCTGAACACTCTCTTAGAGCCGACGAACCAAGTTGCTTTGGACAACAAGATTCTAATTCAGTGCCATCATGTGAACTTGCCGAAACTTCAAATTTTGATAACTTGGCAAGTTTTTCCTTTCCTGAAATAGAACTTGAGCATGAATATGATCATGATCTCCCACCTGATGATTCAATTCTAAATCCTGATTCAATAATGACTCCAGTGTCTCCACCTGATTTTACTTTTCCCGAGTCAATATTGGATCCTGTTCAAATTCATCATGAAATTGAATCACCCATATTTGATGATCATATTGAACTTGACCAATTGTGCAATTTTGAAAGTCCCATGGATAAATTGGCAAGTTCTGATTTTTATATCATTGAACCCAATGAGATATGTGACCTAGATTCTCAAATCTATGATCAAGTTCAAATTCCCGAATCATTATTGACTCCTGTTTTGTTACCCGACTTAGGTAATATTTTCGAGTCAGTTTTGATTCCCACTCATATCATTCCTGAACTTGAATCACCACCATTGAGTCACATTCCATTATGGGAAGAATATTGTGGACTTGAGCTTCAAATTATTGATTTGGACCCACTTCTTGTACCTAGCCCGACTCCTGATCAATTACTTGATTTAAGTTTCTTTCCTGAGTCGGTATTCGTTCCCATACTTCCCAAGTCCAAGTCAATCATTTCATCTTTTCATACTCCATTTTGGGACAAGGAGGTTGACACAATTGACTCTGAAATTTATTATGAAATTTGAAAATTTGATGGGGTGAAAATTTTAAAAAATAATCACACATACATTTTCGTGGGTTATACAAGAAAAATTTTTGGTGGGTTCCTCCGTGAACTACCACATTATCTTGATTGGGCCACCTTTCGTGGACCAATTAGACCACCACCGGAACCACCACCTTGAGGTAACTTCTGCCTTCCTTTGTTCTTTTTCATGCATATATGCATTCATTCATACATTGAGGACAATGCATGAGATAAGTGTGGGGGTAGGCTTTACTAACATACTAACATAGGTAGAAATTAACAAAAATCTGCTAATAAAAAAAAACTTATAAAAAGGACAATATTTTGACTTATCTTTTGAAAGAAATCTAAGTTAGTTTTAAGAATTAGGAAAATCATGATTAGGATTTCTAAAAACTTGGTCAAAATAAATAAATTGTTAAATTTTTAGGTATAGGAGAAAAATTGAATAAGTAGTTAGTCTTAATTTTTACCTTAATGAAATGTGCATACCTAATGCATATCTAGGATTCTAAGACGAAGACCTTTGTGCCTCATATATAAAAAAAAATCACCAATTAAGCTGGATACATGTGCCTCAAGAAGCATAAGTATTCACGCCTAAAGGTAAGTTCTAAATAAAATAAAGTCCTTAGTTTTGTGGCCTAGTTCATTCGAATTTGAGTCCGCGGGGTGTTTTCTCACCTGGTGCCCTAAAGCCGACCGATTTGGGAGCCACCGACTTTAAGTTCGCTACATGGGTGGATTAGAAAGCCTAATAAAACTAAGAAATATGATATATGTATTAACACATCTAATAGTAAATTAGTTAGATATGAGGGCCTCAAGAAGCCTTGATACTTACACAAAAGAAAATTAGATGAGTTATACATGCTAAAAAAAAATTTATTAACACATCTAATAGTCAATTTGTTAGGTATTAGGGCCTCAAGAAGCCTTGATGCTTACACGAAAGAAAATTAGATGAAGTTATAAAAATAATAAAGAGGCATGAGAGTCCAAGTTAAGGAATTCCTAGCAAAGTTACAAGGATGCATATGATTTTTGGTAACAAAAAGACTATACAAACATTCAATTTTGATCCTTACCTAAAATGAATAACAATTGACTTTATTAAGACTAAGTTTAAGAATGAATAAAAATGATAATCCTAAAAACTTATAGACTACTTAGTCTTTGCAAAAGTATTTCAAATATTTCCTTTTTATGGATTTTGTGGGTGTAATCCGCTGAAAACCCTCACGAGACAACACTCGTCCTCTAGGGTAACCTAGAGGTTTAACGGCTTGTTGCACATGCTAAGTGCAACCGTGATTCCTACGAAAGTGAGTTAGGTTAGATTAATTTTTCTTTTCTTTTTCTCTTTGATTTTTACTCGAGGACGAGCAAAAAGATAAGTGTGGGGTGTGATTGGTAGTGAAAAGTGCATTTTTATCATCATATTTACCATCACATTTTAATATTTATTCATATAATTCTGCACATTTATTAATATTTTGTGATTTATTGTGTGCAGGCCTTGAGTTTTTATTTTAATAATAAATAAAGTCTAAAAGAAGCCAAAAGCCCATATTCAAGCCCAAGTGTAAAAGTGTAAATATCAATTGTCAAAATTGCAAATACACAAGGGCCAAAGTTGTAAATACAAAGAAGAGGGAAGGATAGACTTCTATTCAACCCTAAACACTTGCAGGATGAGGATAAAAGCTAAAAGAAGAGAAGGAAATTCGTGGAAAAGATTTGGGATCTAGGTAACTTGCTTCCCAAGTTATATCTAAATCCCACGATAAAGAGCCAGGATCAAACTTCCAGAAGGAAACGACCAGATGGACAGACCAGGAGAGGCCACGCGCCAACGCGCGTGGCCAGCCGCCACCATAAGGCCGCGGAAACGCCCAAGCCGCGTTTCCGCGACAATCCAGCCTTATCTTGGGACCAGTTTTCGTGGACGACTTCGATCTGGACTCTACCTCCTTCTGCACCTATAAATACCCCTGCAGAGCAACCGTCGAGGGCGTCCAGAGCCAGAGGGCCAAATCTAGGGTTTTAGGTTTTCTTCTTTTTCTAGTTTAGGTTTCTTTTTTTTTTTTATGTAAGTGAAGGAGAGGGCTATATTGAGCGTGACACCGATGTATGCTTCTCTTCTCTGCCATTGTATCAAGTAATAAAGGTAATCTTTTTCTTTTGTTCATTGTTCTTATGTGCATTGTTTTACTTTTCTTTTTGCTTTCTTTTCTTTTTCTCTTTTATCTCTATTGGTTGTTGATGACATGCAAGTGATTTCCAACGCATAAGTATAACTAATCTTGGTGGGTGCCAACGATATTTCATGGAGATGTTCTCCTCCTCAAGACGTATCACTTCATGCTTGTGCGAGACTTGATGATATAATGCGAACAGGGGACTGAGATCGATCTTATGGTTTATGCGTTCAACGCCTCCTAAGCAAGGTAGAAAGTGTTAGGATTTCTCGTTTTTCTTCAACCAAGGTTAGTGTTTATTTCTTTTCTTTTCTTTTATTTTATTTTTGTAGATTAAATCTCCCAACTCTTTCTTTCCGACTCATTGTAAATACCGCTCTCTTTCTAACCTAACCAATATTTT
Organism: Agave tequilana; assembly: GCA_038442645.1. Lineage (NCBI taxonomy): Eukaryota > Viridiplantae > Streptophyta > Magnoliopsida > Asparagales > Asparagaceae > Agave > Agave tequilana. The sequence continues at coordinate 9,683 of JAVJIF010019448.1, read as the reverse complement.
CTTATTAATAACTAAAAAAAAGATAAATTTTTAGAGAATCTTACAAACGCTTCTATCGCTAGTGCCTCCCTGAGGATCACGACCCGCATAGCCACTGCTACCGCGGATTCGAATTGAGAACCTCACACTTTTAATTCTAAATCTAATAATTCTTATTTTGTGTGCAGGAAAAACTCGATCAGTGGTGCAGAATAAAACTGAGTCTGATACCAACAAAATTATGTCACGCCCTATACCCAAAATACAGAGTACAGGTACATGCCAATGGCCAGCAGTACCCACAAAAAGAGAAGTCTCTTTGTGAATACCTTACACTGTAGTAAAGGAGCCAAATTATAGCACACACATACAAAAGACAGCCAGTTATTTGACTTTCACATATAAGACATTCATCTATGCAATAGCCTTTGTTTGGATACATGACTGAGAAAATAACAAGACAAAAATACAAAACATACAATTTGACACCGAGTCGTCCTAACAAGACAAAATCCAAAATACACAAGAACAAGGAACTTCGGACTCACATCTAGTAATCTCCCTGCGTTCTTTCATACAATAGCTCACCAATTTCTTCTGATGCTGAAAAATCAAGGTCCGTCAAAACTGGACCAGCAAATGTATACACGAAAAGATGAAACCATAAAATAAAAATATGAAAGTAAAGGGGTCATTGGAATGAAAAAATAATAAATCTGACAGTAATACAAACTGACAGAAAAACACTAGCAAGATAATAGAATAATAGGTCATGTGTAATAAGGTCGGGCATGTATGCTATGACATGAATATAATGAACATGAAGCACCCTGGACGAGTAATGTCATATAACATAATCACAAGATCATAAGAACACAGGATCACAAGTTAAAATAACATGGTTGGTTCAGAAACGTCTTGTAGTAAAGATTATCCATGTCACAAGTAATAATCCTAAGTCTGATAGTTTTTATTACCCTAATTAATGCAGACATTATGTGTCCCATCCCACAGGATATCTGCATACTAAAAATGATACGTATGTGGATCCTGAGTGGTAGGGAGGAAAATAATTTGGTGTACTCAGGTATACAAGTAAAAAGCACGCGCATGAGTTACACAATCACGGGAACACGTGTGGCTTCCAAACCCATAAGGGGTCGCCCTTTCAAGCACACCTCTCTGATCCCTTGCTACTAGTCTCCCCTAGTAATCCCCGGCTTGGTCGATTTCTTAGACAAATATAATGCAGTGTATTGGAGTGTAAACGTAATCACAAAATAGTGATAATGAGATCTGTCTGAGAAGTGAGTACAAACACATAGGGTGACAACAACTTACTTGTTCAACATTTATTGATTAAAATTAATACTAGAAAATTTATACTTATTCTTCAATGATCATATTCATTTATGTAAAAACATCCTATCTAAAATGCATGCATGTCTTACAATGCATATAATCAAGAAAGAATATAAAAAATTGAGACCTAAAAGGAAATTATAAATCAATAGGAGAACAAAGAGGAGAGTATGTGTACACTTGCTTGATGTCGTTGGAACATGATTTTCTTAATGGCAACTGGCACTGAGTAAGATTCGCGGCCTAAATATTATATAAGTTAATTAGCAGGCTAGACATTTCTTTATTCAGTAATAAGTTAGATGAGAATGTAATCAAACATTGAGTAATTATTAAATAGGATATAGCCTTATTATAGATTTGATTAGTTAACATCTCAAATAATTCAATTTTCTGAAATTAGCACCTATCCATTAAAAATATAATCTTATGATCATATACATGCACGAACTAATAAATCAATGAATAATATTTACACATGACTAGATTATGAATTTTACAATTAGTAACGTTCAGAACTTTATTGAGCAATCTAAATAGATGAACATTAAATGATGATCATTATTATTTAAACAAATAATAATTAATTTAAAAAGATGAAAATACCCACAAGGCAATTCATTTTGTGTTTAATATTATGTGAACATGAACAGTGATTAACATGCGAGAAACCAAAATTAAAGTTGAACAATAATCTAAATATAAAATAACATTTATAAAAAACAATCAAAAAAACTCACCAATAAAAGTAATATATTTAAAAGAGATAAAACACTCACTTGATTTTTTTTTCACAGATCCGAATATCGGGTTATTTAGTCCAACTTGAAAATCTACATTCAATTTAATTCGGTTAAGTTGTTTATTATAAAGAATATCTTAAATTCATATTATTTTAATTTATTTGGCTGCCAAAAATTTAACAAAGTTTAAAAATTCAGTTTATGATTTTACACGATTTTCTAGAATTATAATTTAATTCCAATTTTTTTGAATTTAAATAAACCTTAAATTAATTAATTTTCTTAATGGGTTTGTTTGCTACAGTAATGGGTCTGGTCTGCTATAATACTGGATCAGACTGCTACAGAGTCGGGTTGCTACAGTAACTGTTACAGTATACTACAGTGTTATTGTTACAATACCTTTTCTAATTTACTTTTTCTTTTCTTTTATTTCTTTTCTTTTCTTTTCTTTTTTTCTTGAATGATAAAAACTTTCTAAAATCAAATAAAATTCATGATAATTAGGAGGTACATCTTAGGTATTCCTACATATTTTTATTAGGATTTAGAATAAGTATTTCATGATGAAATTGGTGATATTAGCTAGTGTATGCCACATGTTCGATGAAATGTCAAAAATAATTAAAATATTCAGAAATACAAAATCACTCACCTGGAACGCTTTTCTTCAGTCTGAAATCTCTTCCCTCATGTTTAGCACCTTAGGGACTTGCCTAGATTGGGTTTTGTTGAGAGAAAATGAGAGAGAAGTGAAAAAAAAGGGGGGAAATTAGACTTTAGTCTATAAGCTTTGAAATCGTGGAACTGCCTATAATATAGGCACCACAAATCTCCAAATAAATTTTGGGAGTAATTGATATGTGGGCGAAGATAATAGGTCATGTTGTGGTGAGTAGAAGTTAAGGGGAGAAAGAGTAGGAGAAGTTGGGGAGAGTAGGGAAAATGGGAGAAGTTGGGGAGGATTACTTTGAGGCGTTAAATAAATATGACTGGGCTAATTGCCACATTCCAATGTGGCAAGGTCAGTGGCGGACCCACATGGGAGCCAGTGTATGCGGCCGCCCCCACTGGAAGTTGGTTAACTTAAGTAAATAACTCAAGTACTCGATCATTTCTCCTGATCTCATCATCACAATTACAAGTCTTTTACCATGTTAATCATGTCAATCCAACACAAATAAAGACAAAATGTAGAGATGAAAGAAGTCATGAGAATGTGAGACAGTCAAATCATATTTTCCGTATTGTAGACGTCTATGATGTCACCTTCCAAAATAACAAAAAAATAATTTGTGAACTGTTGCCATGGTCGCAATGTTTTCTAAAGACTGCGATCAAGGTCGCAGTCTTTTTCTGAAGTCGCAAGAAGACTGCGACCTTGGTCGCAATATTTTTCTGAGAACTGTTACCATAGTCGCAGTTCTAATTACACTGAAAATATATAATTTTTTAGGATGCGATCATTTTTTTTTGTAATATCAAAACTTGGAATATATTGTTTGATTTTTATAATTTTCAATTTAGTTCTTATGTTTTCGCCCCCACTTAATGAAAATCCTGCGTACGCCACTGGGCAAGGTAGTCAAGACTTGAGACTTTGGCTTGGGTCAGGTGGGTTGGAATCCTGTCAAGGGCATATTTTTGTTTGTTTGTTTTTTTTTTTTCAACTAGGGGTTAGTGGAATTTGGCTTTGGACTTGGAATTAATAGAAAATAGGAGGAAAAAAAAAGAAATGTAGGCTTTGGGCTTTGATAAGAAAGAAAACGTAAAAAATGGAAAAATTGGGCTTGGGCTCAGAGTTGGAAAAGAAAGAAAATGAAGAGAAAATAAATATGATAGGCTTGGGTTAAGTAAAAAGAGTGAGTTTTCTTTTAGAAAAGTGAAATGAGCTTGCTCGCTTGCTTGGGCTTGGATTAGGATAACAATGGAAAAAGAAAAATGAAATATGACGATGGCCTTGGGTTTGTAATTAAATAAAATGCGAATTGGAGGAAATGCGGAGTAGGCTTAAATAAAATGAAAAAGAAGGTAACAAATGGGCATTGGTACTAATAATAACAATAATTACAATACCACCATAATAATAGTAATTAATTATATAATAATAGTAATAAATAATAATAATAATAATAAAAATAATGCTAATAATATTAATAACACCAATAATATCATAATGAAATTATTATAGTGACAATCACTACTAAATATAGCAATTACTAATAATAATAATCCGAAAGTCAAGTTAATCAATAATAAATATTAAATATACATAAATATTTTTTTTTAAAAAATATTAATATTGTACTATTAATTTGGGATATTACAGCTATAAGTGCTAAAACTCTGTTGGATATTTGGTCAGATGGAACGCTTAAGACTATGATTTGTTGCGGGCATTTGAATGTCCGGCCTACTTAGTGTCAAAGATAATAAGTTGACTCCGCAAGTAAAAAAGTTTGAGTTTTTGGGTGTCAAGAAAATATGAAAGGTTACAAGTTATAGGACCACGAAAATAAGAAGATTGTGTTAAGTAAGCATTAACCTTGATGAAACTTCATTATTGAAGTTTACCAACTCTCAGTAGGCGGAGAGGTTGGAGACCAAGGATGTATCGTAGCGAGTGGAGGTTGATGCTGCTCCACCATATTCAGTTGGTTCGACATCAGTTAGGATCTTACCGGATGTGATACCGAGTAGAGATCATGTAGTAGTGATGGATATTGATTAGATTGAATTGGTTACAACAAAAGAAACCAATTTAAATCCACGTAAGTGAGCGAAGAAGCATGAGTCTCAAATTGGTGAGCTAAGCAAGCTCAAATTGATGGGTGTTGTTCTCCATGATAGTATTATTAAGGAGGTTCATATGACTCAGCCAATTAGGTTCGTTGCTGTAAATTTGGTTTCAGTTGGCTAAGCTCAGTGGAGCTCGTTTAGATGAACTACATATGACTTGAACCTATTAGGCATGAAGTACGTAGGCTGCCGTAATGGCACATCCAGATGAATGAGTCAAAATTATTGATTCGTTATGTTTGGCTCAGATTTGAGAAATCTTCACCGAGGTGGAGAATTGTGAGGGAAGTTGTGGGAGAAGATCAGAAGTAAAAGCTTAGTTGTAGAGTTTTTTAACTCATTGGAAATAATGTAGAGGAAGCAGAGCGGTCGACCGCATGTGCATAATCATGCACAGTTGAAAAAGAGGGAGCACAGTCGACCGTTCAGTCGACCGCCCAGAAGTTGAGAAACAGAGTTTTCAATCGGTCGTCCGCCGGTCGATCAATCTGAGAAGACTGCACAGGATATTTGGGTTAGCAGTCAACTGCCTGGTCAACTGCTACATGAAGCCGGTCGACTGCTCGATCGATCTCAAGTAGGTTCTGACTATTCTGAGTTGGTTTCAGGTTTCTATTTTTTGAATCGGATTTCATTCTGAATTGAGTCTCTTTCTATTGATTGTTCCTCTAGCTTATATGGGGGTTATTGTCCCCATCGATTATAAACCTGTTTTTGAGAGGTGAATTGTATCGGTTGGTGAATCGATTGTTGGTGTTCTAGGTTAGTTTTCTTGAGAGAATTCTATGACTAATTTGTGTAAATTCTCAATTTCGATCTTCAGATTAATTTGTAATCATTGTAACTCAATTGTTTGAATAAAAATCTTCTCTCTTTTTCTCCAAGGATGCGGGTACATTGCCGAACCTCATTAATTAATTTTTATTCCTCGTTTTCTCTTTGATTATTTGGTTCGTGCTATATTGGTTTGTTATTGCCTCGGCGTTGGAACACGTATCTCTGGTGATTGATGAGAAGGGATTTCTCCATAGGGCGCAACACAACTAAATACAAAAATCCAAATCATGTATCCGCATCAAAGCCAATATATGGATGAGAATATTTGTGGATATATCCGTATTTGTTAGCAGGCACAAATAGGACTATGATAGGATTATCCAATTAATAGTTAAACTTAAGCTCTCGTTGTTAGCGTGGGTCCAAATATAGTCATAAGTAACATGCATGTGACATATTTTATCTTGACCAAAATTCCTTTATGCCCATAATAATAGATTTTTATCTACGAATTATTAATGAGATTTGAGATATAAGATCTATAGGATGTATTGATAAGATCTAGTCCATGGTTCGTAGAAAGCTTTTTTTTTTGAAGTAAGAAAGCAGGGTGAGGAACTGTGTGTGTGTGTGTGGGGGGGGGGGGGGGGGGGGGGGGGGGGGGGGGTGGGGGGGTGGGGGGGGTTGTACCTCAGCCGATAGCTGAGAGAGTTTCTCAGCCGGCGGTGATGTGACCGAATTATGCCACATATCGGTGGCAGAGTGTGGGCGCCAAAAAAACAAAAACACCCCACCTAAAGAATCGTCAATCAAATTGACCAAAATACCCCTTTTACTTCAAAACTTGGCTAAACTCATCCACAACAAATTTTACCTAAAATATTTGTAATTAATAAAGATTTTCTGTTGAATATATTTTACAGTTATAAAATTCTTAATTCTACTACATCAAAAATATAAAGAAAAAAAAATTTGATCAAGATAATGAGAAAAAAACAGCAACAATAAAAAGTAAAAAAACATGCGCGAAACCTATATAATTTTTTATTATTTAATTTCACGTTATTTTCAATTCGTATACATTTATAAAAGAAACTGAAATGAATAGAAAAATGAAATTTAATGTGGGGCAGCTGTATATTGTTTTTTGTATTACAAATGTAAAGTGTAAAAAAAAAAAATGAAATACAACGGTTATTATTTTGCAGATATTTTATAAATCAGACATTCTCATAACTGCCACAATATTTACAGATTAGTTGGATAATATTTCATGCAATTTTAATGAACTGCGACTATGGTCGGTCTTGTAGTAAAACTTGCTTTATTCTCAATGTATATTATAAATTGGATCCATGTCGCAGTACACATACATTCAAAACTATATCAAAAAAATATATAAGTTTCAATTTTATATCACGACTGCGACACTAGTCGCATTCCTTATTCGCATAGAAATAACAGACGAAACATGCTATGGTTCAACACTGCGATCACAGTCGCTGTCCTTATTTGCATGCCTTATGTAACAGAATTTTGATCATTTTACAAAGTCTGCGATCATAGTCGCAATCATAGTATAACAAAACTTTCGATCACTGCTGACCATGGTCGCAGACTTAATATAATATAACTTTCAATTTATATCACGACTGCAACCCTAGTCGCATTCCTTATTCGCATAGATATAACAGACGAAACATGTTATGGTTCAACACTGCGGCCATAGTCGCTGTCCTTATTTCATGCCTTATGTAACAGAATTTTGATCGTTTATAAAGTCTGCGATTATAATCACAATCATAGTATAACAAAACTTTCGATCACTGCGATCATGATCGCAGACTTAAAATAATATAACTTTCAATTTTATATCACGACTGCGACCCTAGTCGCATTCCTTATTCGCATAGAAATAACAGATGAAACATGCTATCATTCAGTACTGCGATCACAGTCGCTGTCCTTATTCGCATGCCTTATGTAACAAAATTTTGATCGTTTTACAAAGTAGATTAGCCCTGCGACCGTGAGATCAGTCCGCGTATATCACATATTATAAAATACTATATTATTGCTCTGAACTAATTGAAGTAATTAATATTCTATCTACCGTGATACAACAACAGTCTCGAAAAAAGAGATACAATAATATTAATCTCAATAAAGGAAAGATGTGCACCACACTACGTAATCTAAATATATAGGAAAAATATTATATAAAAGTTAATTTGTAGTTCACATAATAAACCTCTGGAAAAAGAAACTCTTTGGATTTTCTCGCCATAACTGCTTCAATTAAATATTTATTTCTTTTTACCACTTCTTCGAATACTCAACCGTCACCTATAACAATTATTATTACTATTCATGGTGTTTCACATTATTGACCTTTTTATAGTGCTTGTAACTAATATATTATCTCATATCTAAAAACGATATTTGTGCTCTCGTTTTCAATTTGATTTCAAAACTTTCAGAAAATATTTCATTCTTGAATCATGTCTTCCTCATCTTCTTCCTCTGAGCACACAGATTTCAACTTCAATCATTCTCCCACCGGTTCTCTTTCTTCAGGGTATTCTAGGAATCTGATAGCAGTATGAACTTCACTCCTTTTGACTATCTCATTATATCAAATAGTATTTTATCTGATCCTCCTCTTCATTAGGATAATGAAGTTTTCATGGGGCTTAGTGAGGAGGATTATTCCTCTGCCACTTCACAGAGACATGCTTAATGAAAGCATGTCCTCTGATGCTGGGGTTCGCTTTCTTTGAGCATATCTTTTACAGGTGCTTCTCGATACGGGTCAGAAGAAGAGCTTGATACAGACGATCCATTTTTGAGTTTATCGATGAACCAAAGCACCCATAAAGGAGGAAGAAACTGAAGAGAACAGCGAGCCGGACGACGAGGGAGAAGATGAGGAAATAAGTGAGAATAGGAAGACAAGGAAAATGAACACGGCGAATCTGTTTATGATGGTGATGACGACGAGGATTAAGATTTCCTGATCTTCTGATATTTAACATTATTTTGTCTTTTTAAAAGCTTTTAATGCTCTTTTTTTTGTAAGGTCTCTTTCTGGCCATATTATATTATAAAAAAATTTACTTCTATCTCTAAAATGATCTTTCATATTTTTAAAATACATATAAATTATACTGTATAGTTATTATTTCTGCATCTTATCTGCGATAATGGTCGCAGTACTCAGATAATAATTACTCTGAACTAATAGACTACGATTATGGTCGAAGTTCATGATTAACTATATTTATATATGAAACTGCGACCATGATCGCTGTCCTGTCATAAAAAGTTTGATCATTTTGCATTCAATAAAATTAAAAACAGCGACCATGGTCGCAGGCCAAAATTAAACATATAAACAGATGATACTGAGAACATGATCGCAATCCTCTCAAATCAGCATATTTCACTGTATATCAAAATTAGGAAAACTGCGACTGCTGTCGTTAAGCACTGTGACCATAGTCGCAGTTCTTGATCGCATGCAATATGTAAAAATTTCATAGTTTATAGGCGGCTAAGACAACAGTCATAGTGAAGAACAAATATATAAAATAATACGTAAACTGCGACTATAGTATCAGTTCTTAGTCGCCGTTATTACATTTAACATAGCAAAAAAAGTTATCCACAACATGCTGTCGTTAAGCACTGCGACCATACTCGCAGTCCCTGTTCGCATGCAATATGTAAAAAAAAATTCATAGTTTATAGGCGGCTGAGACAACAGTCACAGTGAAGAACAAATATATATAAATCATATGTAAACTGCGACTATATTCGCAGTCCTTAGTCACCGTTATTATATTTAACCTAGCAAAAAAAATAATCCACGGCATGCTGTCGTTAAGCACTGCGATCATTGTCGCAGTCCTTATTCGCATGGAATATGTAAACAAGTAATAATAATTTATACGTTACGCGAACAAGTAAACTGCGATTATATTCGCAATCAGTAAAATTCTTACAGATCATATCATAAAAATG
>JAVJIF010019447.1:0-77710 GCA_038442645.1 Agave tequilana | reverse complement strand
ATATGCGTCCCGGTCGATCGGCCGGTCGACAGGCTCCATGTTGTAGCCGACCGCCCGGTCAATCGCTAAGCATATGCTCAAATAAACCCTGCTCTCTATTAAATCTCTGGTACCACAGTCCGTCGACCGGGTGGTAGACTGACTCCTTCATCTGTTGCTGCTTCCTTTGAGCAGTTGACCAGGCGGTCGACTGCCATTTTCCTTGTGCAGATTTATGCATGGTCGGTCGACTGGCCCTCTGTCTTCAGCTATGTCTTATTTTTTTACCATACACTGTTGAAATCTAATCTCTGTGTTATTCTCTGATGAGTTAAAAAACTTTGCCATCAAGATTTTACACTCTCTCCCCATAATTCTCCACCTTGGTGAAGATTTCTCAAATCTGAGCCAAACACAATATAGCACCATGTCGACTCAATTGGGTTGCACCAATGTGGTTGCCCAGGGATCAAGCCATCCATAGTTCATCCAAATGAGCTCTATCGAGCTCAAGCAACCTGAAGGATATGGAGTAACTCCTTGCAATGTGCAAATTTCACTCACAAAACAACCTTAGTACGCATGTCGGCGGGATTCTCTTTCGTATGAATCTTTTGTAACTCGATATCACCCTTCTCAAGAATCTCCCAAACAAAGTGGAACCTAACATCAATATGCCTCGTACTTGCATGATACACCTGGTTTTTTGTCAAATGGATAACACTCATGTTATCACGGTTGCCTTTAAGAGATCCTAATCAATCTCCAAGTCGTCAAGCAACCTTTGAAGCCAAATTGTCTTTTTTATAGCCTCTGTAATGGCCATATACTCGACCTTCATAGTAGGCAATGCGATAGTAGATAGTAGAGTATAGCACGAGCTCACCGGTGCTTAGGATAATGTAAATACATATCCCATTGTAAACAGACGTTTGTCGAAGTGTCATGCATAGTCGAAATCAACGTATCCGATACACTCTTGCTTTCCCGTAAAATCCTTCTCGTGTACCAAACCAACGTTCTATGGTACCTTTGATGTACCATAGAATCTGAAAATACACCTAGAGGGGGGAATAGGTGTATGGCTAATCTAATGACAAATGATGCGAAATTAAAAACTAATTGTAACACACTAAGTGTAACCAAAGAGTGTAGCTGAATTCCCAGTGAAGGGCTCTGGACTAGCTCTTCTAAATTCCTCTAAATAAGAGTTGAGGTACTATATGAAGCTCTCTGGTTCAACACTAGTGAGGCACACAACAATACCAAGCATATAAGATATGAGCAATATGAATCAATGCAAGATATAAGAGAGAGAGTTTAGAGATAGTGGATCAATCGCAAACACTGAGATATATTTCGAGGTTCGAGCCACTGCTCTACGTCCTCGCCTTCACACAGAAGGATTTCCACTATATGTCCACACAGGACCTCCCACACAAAGAACCTCCACTGAGAATTTGGTAAATACAAAATAGGAGTACACAACTCTCTCCAACAACACCACCTCTACACAAGAGTTAAGGCACAACAACTATCACCTCACACTAGAGGGATACAGGTACTAAGCCAAATAATAATCACCTCTACACTTAGAGGGATAAGGCACTTAGCCAAACAACCATAATCACCTCTACACAAGAAGGATAGCTACAAATCCAAATCACAATCTCAATCACCTCTACACAAGAGGGACAAACCCAAAGCAAAGAAAGATTTAAACTCTTGGTAATCACAAAGATTACAAAAATTCTTGGTGATCTCAATAGACCACAAACCAATTTCTCACAAAAATAAGATCCTATAGATAGGATAGAAATGATAGCTCAAGTGTGAGAAAACAAGGTGTTTGAAAAACAAATCACAAAGAAAAATACTTGAAAAATGCTAGATAAAGATAAAAATGAAAATCAAACCCAATATCCTAAATACTCTATTTTTCTTTAATTTTTCCAACCCTTGAAAATAAATAAAGATAAATCTTTTTAACCCAAAAACACTTTTAAACTCTTGCTGAATAACACTAGTATAGATGAAAAATTTTGCTCTTGAAAAACTTGTTAAAAACATCTCAAGAGAAGGATATTTATAAGCTTTTCAAAAATCTACCCATTGGCAGCTGGAAAGGGCAAAAATACCCTTCCGGTCGACCACCCGGTCGACCGGCCAACGGTCATTTTCTGACCGTTGAGATTTCGGTCGACCGACCAGCACCCGAGAGTTAGGTGTTTTCAGTCGACCGTGCGGTCGACCGGCCTTTTAGGCTGGCCATGTGCACGTTTCTCATGCACATCGGTCGACCGGTCCGGTCGACCGACTCTTGATCCGGTCGACTACTAGTGGGTCTGGCTGAAAATTCTAGGACTTGAAACTTAGGTAATTTAATATCAATTAAATCCATAAAATCACATAAATTTTAAAAAAATAAGTTCTTATAAGATCTTTGAATAACAAATATATGTGACTAAAATTTAACACATATTACAGACAATTTGAACCATTTTTGTGATATTGAAATTTGGCCTTTAAACAAAATTCGTATTTTCTAAAAACAAACTTTGAAATGGAAAACCGTTTTCTCCAAAACTCATATGGATATAAAAATAAGATATTAAAATATATTTGAAGCATAAAGTATATGGATAGAATCCAATATACATATAACTGACATATCTATGTTTTTGATATGAAATTCAAAACCGGCTAAACCGAAAACTAATAAACTTTAAACTTGTGTGTGTGAACTTGAGTATATCAATACTATCTACTTTTACACAAGATCTAAACACAATCTTAAACTAAAACAAACTGAGATCTTCTTGTAGAACTCTTTCTCCAAGCCGACTCGATCCAAACACGATCTGAAGAGCTTGACTCCGACAGAGTGCTAGATGCGATCTTGACACTCGAGCTCTTGAATCAATACGTGTTAGCTCCAAAACTCCTTTGTTGAAGCTAAACCCTACTAATATCTTGGTCAATAACTAAAACTATATAAACACAAGATTATTAGTAAATTATAACTACATGAGTTAATCATCATCAAAATTAGAGTGATAGGCCTTTGGGCCAACAATCTCCCCCTTTTTGATGATGACAAAAACTCATGGAGTTATATATGCATGGATTAAAGTTAAGCTTTGCATGGATTAAAGTTAAGCTTCATAGAAGCTCCCCCTTAACTCATGCATAACAATAAACAATAAAGATAGTCAATAAAATGCATAAATTAAACAACACATATATGCATAAATGAAAATAAACATGCATAAACTCACCAAATTCTTTTCCACCTTTTTGCAGAAACGAGGAAATAAAATAAACATATATATAAACTCACCAAATTCGTTTCCGCTTTTGTCAATTCATCAACAAAGGGGCGAAGGAAAAACAAGCAATAAAGATATATATGTGATATACATTCATGAAGAGGAGAGACGTAAAGTTAACTCCCCCTGCATATATGCATTATATGAAAAGAGATGACTAGACCCTAACCACATAAAAGTATAATATACAATATATATAAGTGGAGATTTAAGCTCCCCTACACATGTGTATTATATAGAGAAGAGAGATCAAACTCCTCAATATGAGATACACTCAGCATGATCTATATATAGAGGAGATGTAAAGCTCCCCTTGCATATAAGCAATATATATCAAAACATTATGAAACCACTTTAAAATAAATTTGAAATTACTTGACGTCAATAAATTTTGATATCAATAAAAGTGAAATATTTTATGTTTTGATACCAATTAAAAATATCTTGTAAATTTTTGATACCAATAGAAAATGAAATATTGTACGTTTTTTATAGCAATTGAAATATATTGTAAATTTTGATACCAATTGAAAATAAAAACTAAAATTTTTGGTAAACATAACTTATTTTGCAATAAGGATATCAAATTGAGAATAATACCAATTTAAGATTGTTGATACCAATGTTGAAAATGTTAGCATATACCAAAACAAAATACTTTTCATCATAAAGAATAGGAGTAAGATACCAATATAAAATAAAACCGATTGAAAGATAAAACACAAATTTTCTCCCCTTTATGAAATACTAATGAAAATAATGCATAAGCTTGTATAAAATACTAATTGAAAAAATAATTGACATTAAGGACTAAATCAAGCTTAGCAAGAAAAATCATGAGTAAAAAAAATGAATTTTCAAAAAAAGTGCGTATTCTCATACTTCAAAATTTTGATACCAATTGAAATATATTAGCACAATCAAAGCATATATATGTATGAAAATAGAAATACCAATTGAAATTGATATTAATTGAATTTTGGAATCAAACATATATAGGAAAACACATATGAGTATACAAGAGTAGAATTACATGAAGTTTATGTGTATAACTCATAATTACCACCCTATTCATGCACATGATAAAAGGATATTCAATTTGAGTATACAAGGTATGGTCGCCCATCCAACCGCCCTTTAAGGGTAGAAGTTTTCAATAATAGAATTTGAAAATAGCTGTAAATTGAAAATACTAGCAAATGAAGAATAAATAACTAGTTTAAAGTAATTTTCTAAAAACTAGTTAAGGATTTTCAAAATATGAAATCAAATCATTAAAACTAAAATTTTCATCAAAACTCATCAAGCATCAAGGTATATGTATGTTTTGTTAAAATTAAAGTATACATACATATCTCAAAAATAAACGAGTCCATAAAAGAATATGCATGAAGGCAAGTAACTCAAGGGTATACATGTATATCCGATAGTTTTACACAAAATTAATGTATACATGAAGATAAATACATTTTTATAAAAACATGTACAAAAGTAGGGAAAACACTAAAGATGAAAGAATCATCAAAACTAGGTTATACAAGTACATCCAATGGGTACAAATGAGCAATAAAGCGTAAACATATGATAAACAAATGTGGCTCATAGTTGTACAAGTATAAATACAAGTTTTAATAAAAATTTCATCTAAACAAGTAATCAAAAACCATGAAGTGCAAAATCATAAACCAATATGATCATTATGTAAATGCACGTGTTTTTAGAATTATGATACACAATAGCTAAACTATAGTGAGAACACAAAATAATGATTCATATAAATATGAGTGTATCTCAAATACTACATATCTATACCACAAGTCTAATTAACATGGCATTTAATATAATAATCATGAAAAATCAAAACATGCTAAAAATCAATAATATAAAAGCATGTAAAATAAATGGAGTTAGAGATAGTTACCAAACCATTAAGGCTAATCTCTAAATCTCCAAACTATGGTGGTCCTCCCACCAAACTTCCTTGAAGGTGATGCATCTATAGTAGTGTCCATCAAGCTCAAACGCACCCACCATCAAGGCACCAATACCCTCACGTCAAGTGAGAGCCCACACCTACATCAAATACAATAGGGGTGACTTTTGGTACCCATACCTTGTTGGGTCTATGAGGGTTAGCACATTTCCTAACCCAAACAAATTTGTTTGCAAAATTTAAAGTATTTAATCATCATAAAAAAATTTTGTAAGGTGGCTCTTACGTCCACAATGTGTACAAGTGTACACATGAGCATACATAGTGTCATGTATGTGAGCATGATGAGCATGTGTATGCCGTAGTTTGTGTGCATTATATGTGGTGCATGTTTCTTGAGAAATACGGATTTCAATCTCTTATGATCCATAGCACATTGGCTCAAAGTGGAGCCCAAACAATTTACACTCTTCTTTAACATAGTTATATCATTTTCAACTTTAGAAGAAGAGGTAGAGCATGCAATAGGAACATTAGATGATGAAGTTATAGTAGCATGACAAACATGAAAATCTAAATCATTTTTTGAGGAAATATTTTTCTTTGAAACTAAATCTAATTCTTTTGAAATCGAATGAATTTCATCTTTCAAAAATTTGTTCTCTTAAAACAATTTCAAGTTTTGAAGACAAAGCCTCGTTTTTCCTCAAAACATCATCACGATTATTTTTATTTTTCAAAATTTTATTTTCAGTCAAAGCAAGGTCAAGTTGAGGTTTCAATGAGTCCCTTTCATTTGAAATCGCATCCCTCTCTTGCAAAATCATGTCTAGTTTTGAACACAAATCCTTATTTTCTTTATTTAATTTAAAGCTTTTCTTTTTTAAAACTTTATATTTTTCAAGTAAGTTTTCACAAACAATAGATAGTTCTTCATTCAAAGCATGGGCACCCATAATATCATCTCCTGAAGAACTAGCACAATCATCTAGTTGAGTATTCAATTGTACCTCAAGGAAGTCATTCCCTTGGACTATGTAGTAAGGTTATTTGGACTCATCTCCACTAGATTCCTTCTCCACATATTTTATCGTTTGTAGCTCGGGAGAGGTTAAGGTGTTCCACACTGCAAAAGCAGAATCACAATGAAAAAAATAATAGATAATATTCTTTACTAAGAGTGAGCCTAAGTGCCTCTAAGGCTTGTGCATTGGCTTCTATATGCTTGTTATTACCAAGATAAGATTTTTTGGTAGTAGCAAGGTAAACATGCATTCCTAGGGTTTTTAAACAAGCACTTATCCTAAGTTTCCATATATCGATGTTAGAAACATCAAATATGGGAGGGGCAAGGTAATCCATGAGTGTGTGTGTGTGTAAACAATATGTGTGCAAATGCAATTACTAGATTAGCTATCCAAGATCTCACCCCTAGGTGGTTAAACCTAATATCAGGAGCGTAGGCTCTGATACCAATTGAAAATATACTTAGAGGGGTGTGAATAGGTGTATGGCTAATCTAATGACAAATGATGTGAAATTAAAAACTAATTGCAACACACTAAGTATAACCAAAGAGTGTAGCCAAATTTTCAGTGAATGGCTCTGGATTAACTCCTCTAAATTCCTCTAAATAAGAATTGAGGTGTTATATGAAGCTCTCTTAGTTCAACACAAGTGAGGCACACAAACAATACCAAGCATATAAGATATGAGCAATATGAATCAGTGCAAGATATAAGAGAGAGTTTAGAGATAGTGGATCAATCGCAAACACTGAGATATATTTCGAGGTTCGAGCCACTGCTCTACGTTCCCGCCTTCACACAGAAAGATTTTCACTATATGTCCACACATGACCTCCCACACAGGGAACTTCCACCGAGGATTTGGCAAATACAAAGTAGGAGTACACAACTTCTCTCTCCAACAACACCACCTCTACACAAGAGGTAAGGCACAACAACTATTACCTCACACTAGAGGGATACAGGCACTAAGACAAACAACAATCTCCTCTACACATAGAGGGATAAGACACTTAGCCAAACAACCACAATCACCTCTACACAAGAGAGATAGCTACAAACCCAAATCACAATCTCAATCCCCTCTACACAACAGGGACAAACCCAAAGAAAGAAAGATTACAACTCTTGGTGATCACAAAGATCACAAATAACTCTTGGTGATCTCAATAGACCACAAACCAGTTTTCTCACAAAAACAAGATCATATAGATAGGATAGAGATGATAGCTCAAGTGTGAGAAAACAAGGTGTTTGAAAAATAAATCACAAAGAACAATTACTTGAGAAAAATACTAAATAAAGATAGAAATGAAGATCAAACCAAATATCCCAAATACTCTATTTTCTTTGATTTTTTCAACCCTTGAAACAAATAAAGATAAATCATTTTAACTCAAAAATTCTTCTAAACTCTTGCTGAAAAACACTAGTATAGATGAAAAATTTTCTATTGAAAAACTTGTTAAAAACATCTCAAGAGAAGGCTATTTATAAGCTTCTCAAAATTCTGCTTGTTGGCAGCTGGAAAGGGCAAAAATGCCCTTCAGGTCGACCGCCCGGTCGACCGACCAAGCCTGTCGGTCGACTGCCCGGTCGACCGGCCAGCACCCGAGAGTTGGGTGCTTTCAGTCGGTTGACCGCGCGGTCGACCGACCTTTTAGGCTGGCCATGTGCACGTTCCTCGTGCACATCAGTCGACCGGTCCGGTCGACCGCCAATGGGTCTGGCTGGGAATTCTGGGACTTGAAACTTAGGTAATTTAATATCAATTAAATCCCATGAAATCATATAAATTCCAAAAAAATAAGTTATTGTAAGATATTTGAATAACAAATATGTGTGACTAAAATTCAAAACATATTACAAACAATTTAACCATTTTTGTGATATTAAAATTTGGCATTTAAACAAAAACCGTATTTTCCAAAAACCAAACTTTGAAATAGAAAACCGTTTTCTCCAAAACTCATATGGATACAAAAACAAGATATTTAAAATATATTTGAAGCATAGAGTGTATGGATAGAATCCAATATACATGTAATTGATATATCTATATTTTTGATATGAAATCTAAAACCGGTTAAACTGAAAACCAATAAACTTTAAACTTTTGTGTGTATGAACTTGAGCATATCAATACTATTTACCTTTACACAAGATCTAAACACAATCTTAAACTAAAACAAACCGAGGTCTTCTTGTAAAATTCTTTCTCCAAGCCGACTCGATTCAAATACAATCCAAAGAGCTTAACTCCAACCGAGTGCTAGATGCGATCTTGACGCTCGAGCTCTTGAATCAACACGCATTAGCTCCAAAACTCCTTTGTTGAAGTTAAACACTTACTAATATCTTGGTCAATAACTGAAACTATATAAGCACAAGATTATTAGTAAACTGCTACTACATGAGTTAATCATCATCAAAACTAGAGTGATGGGCCTTTGGGCCAACAGAATCCACTTCACTCCTCCCAGTGACCCCTATCGGGTCGTGCATGTAGCTGCCATTGAGACAACTTGTGACAAATCGTGCCTTATACATATCATTGTTGTTGGCCCAAAGGCATTCCACTCTAGTTTTGATGATGATTAACTCATGTAGTTATGTGTACTAATAATCTTGTAATTTTAGTTTCAGATCTTTAACAAGATATTAGTTGGTGATTAGCTTCAACAAGATGGTTTATAAGCTTTCACAAGGTGATTCAAGAGCCCGAGCGTCAAAGATGACATCTAGCACTCACTGGAGTCAAGTTTGGTGAATCACGGTTTGGATCGAGTCGGCTTGGAAGACGGCGCTCTACAAGAAGACTTAGGTATCCATAGTTTAGTTTATGTTTAGATCCCAATTGTAAAGATTAGTATAGTATGATATGCTCAAGTTCACAACACACACGTTTCATGTTTTAAATATTGGTTTCGGTTTTAGGTTTAACCGATCTTGGTTTTCATGAATAGATTTTATATCAAAACAAGTTTACATGGTTTAATGTATATTAGATTTGTTCTATATACATTGCATGCTTCAATTACTTAGACAAACTTACTTTGATATACCTATTCATGTGTTTTAGGTTTTGTGTTTTAACAAAACATATTTTGGAATTAAAGACAAAAACTATGATATGTATATGTTTCATGTATATTGGATTTCTATCCATATGCAACATGCTTCAAAGTGTTTAAATATCATGTTTTTGTATTTGGATGAGTTTTGGACAAAATGTATTTTCTATTCAAAATCCAAGTTTTTGAAAATACGGTTTTGGTTTTTGACAAAATCTCTCTAACACAAAAATTGGTTCATAATGCTTGAGATTTGTGTTTGAAGTTTTTAACACAAGTTTACATTTCAATATAAACTGATAAAACTATCTTTGTGTAAATTTAGAGATTTTATGAGAATTTATTTGATATTAAATACCTCTGTTTTCTGCCCAGATTGTTGCTGCCAGGCTAGGCCGGTCGACCGAGCGGTCGACCGAACCTGGAACCAGTCGACCGCTGTGGTTGACTGACATGCACGGATACGTGCACGCTGGCTGCCCCTTTGGCAGGTTGACCGCACGGTCGACCGATTGAGAGCAGGTTGCTCTCGGGTTTTTCAGGTCGACCGCCGGTCGACCGGTAGCTGCCAACGGTCAAAAAATGACCGTTGGACGGTCGAACCGACGGTCGACCGTTAGGCCATTTCTGGCAGGATCTGCTGCCAACGGCTAGTTTTTTAAATGGGTTATAAATACCCCCATTGGAAAGAGTTTTTCTCAAAGAATTTTTGGGCGAAATTTCTGAGCTTTCTCTAGTGTTTAAACAAATTTTAAAAAGAGTTTCTTCGTGCTAAAAGGATCAATCTTATTGTTTTAAAGTGTTTTAAGATTTCAAAGAAAAATAGTCTTTTGGGAATTTGGTTTGGTTCATTCATTCTATATCTTTGTGGTGATTTCCCAAGTGATTTTTCTTTATTTTAAACACTTTGTTTTCTCCACACTTAAGCTACATTTACTATCTCATTCTATAGGATCCTTGTGTGGGAAAGAAATTGTTTGTGGTTGTTATTTAGACCACCAAGTTGTAAACCCTTCATTTTCTTGGCTTTGTGCCTTTCCCTCATTGTGTTGAGGAGGTTGTGCATTTGGGTTGTATCCCTCAAGTTGTGAGGTGATCCTTGTACTGCTTTATGGTAATCCCTCAAGTTGTGAGGTGAGGTTGTTGTTGGCTTGGTGTTTTGTCTCAAGAAGGAGGTTGTGGTTGTAAAGAGGGGAGTTGGGTACTCCTTGTAATTGTTATTGTCCCAAATCCTCGGTGGAGGTTCCCTTTGTGGGAGTCCTTTGTGGACAAGCTAGTGGATTGGAAATCTTTCGTGTGTCGAAGGCGGGGATGTAGAGCTGGGTGCTCGAACCTCGGAACATATCTTGTTGTTTGCGCTTGATCCCTTGACTCTTACTATCTCTCTCTCTCTCTTTACTTTGTGCCTTGCATCTATTCATATTGTGCATTCATACTTATATGCTTGGCTTGGTTATGTGTGCATCACTTGTTGGTTGCACTTGAGTGTGTATTGCAATTAGTTTTTAAATTCCGCATTTAGTTCATAGATTAGCATTATCACCTATTCACCCCCCTCTAGGTGATTTTCAATTGGTATCAGATTCTACGCTCCTGATATTTTGGTTTAACCACCTAGGAGTGAGATCTTGGTTTGCTAATCTCCTTTTGCATTATTCATTTGCACACATTTAGTTGCACTCATGGATAGCCCTCCTATGTTTGATTTCTTTAGACATGATTTTTGGAAGGCCGAGATGAGTAGTCATTTAAAAAGCCTAGGACATTTTGTTTATCAAGCCATTACCATAGAATCTCTCCCAAATAATAGCAAGCATAAAAAGACAAATGCATTAGCTCTTAAGACACTTAGAGCATCTCTTAATGAAGATCTTTTACATGTATTTGATCATTATGATTCGGCTTTTGCAATTTGGAGCATTTTAACTTCTCCCGAGCTTCTAAGGATTATCAACAAGTTGAGGAGATCTAGGAGAGACATGTCCGACGAGCATTGCCTCATGGTCCAAGAGAAAGACTCCCTTGAGGTACAATCGGATTCTTAACTAGATGATAGATCTAGTTCATATTGCTATGATGTTTAGAAGTTCAAAATTTAAATGTTGAACTTGCTTCAAAACTTGAAAAATTCTTAGAAAAATATGAACTTTTGAAAAAGAAAAACTTTGATTTAAAAGAAGAAATGAAGGATTTATGCTCAACTTTTGAATCGGTTTTGCAAGAGAAGGAAGAGATTACTAGTGAACGTGACTCACTAAGATCTCAACTAGACCTTGCCTTAAAAGAGATTGATGTTTTGAAAAGTAAAAATGATTGTGATGATGTTGTGAAAAACAATGAGGTTTTATTCTCTAAATTGGATTTTGTTTTAAAAGATAACCTTTCTTTGAAAATGAAATTGATTTCATCACAAAAGAATTGGATTTAATTTTAAAGAAAAATGAATCTTTAAAATTGATATAGATTCTCATGTTTGACATGCTAGTGTAGCTTCTTCTTCTAGCACACCTATTGCATGCTCCACTTTATCTTCAAGTTTGAATATGATATAAATTTATTGAAGAAAAGTGTTGATTGTTTAGGCTCCACTTTGAGCCAATGTGCTTTAGATCATACACGCTTGGAAATCTTGGTTCGTAAGAAACAAGTTCCATCTTTGCATGCACACCCATCACGGCATACACATGCTTCCCACGATCACCACCATCACACATTGTATGCTCATGTGTACACTTTTACACATTGTGGTCGTAAGGGCCATCTTGCTAGATTTTGTTATGATCGTATTTATGATGAAAATTTAGCAACTAATTTTGTTTGGGTTAGAAAAAATATTAACCCCGTGGACCCAAAAGAAAATGGGTACCAAAGACCACTCCTTTGACTTTTGATGTAGGTGTGGGCTCTCGCATAACGTGAGAGTTTTGGTGCCTTGAGGTGGATGCGTTCTAAGCTTAAAGAGAACCATTTTGGATGCATCACTTTCAAGGAAGGTTTGGTGGGAGGACCACCTAGGTTTGGAGAAGTAGAGAAGTGCCTTCATCGGTTTTGGTATCATTCTCTAACTCTCATTTTTAATTGAATGCTTTTCATGTTCATCTATTTATAGCATGTTATATTTTATTGTTCATTATGCTTATGCCATGTTCATTAGATCGATGTTATACTTGTTAGTTATTTGAGACATCCATGCTTTAAATGGAATTATATCTATGAGTTCTCACCTTGTTTTTAACTAATATGTATGCTCTAGATCTAATGCACATGCATATACATAATGATCATTTGAATGTTTATGACTTTTGTTTTGATTCATGTTTTAATTAATATGTTAATTGCCATGTTTATGAGACCATTGACATGCATGTATAGCTTTGGAGATCACCCATATTTAAATGGACCCATTTGTTGTGTTCTCACCATTTGTTTAGCTATTATGTATATCATGTTTCTAATAGCATGTGAATTTACATAATGATCATTTTGTGTTTATCATGTTGATTTATGTACCGTTTTATGCTACATGATTTGTTTACACTTAGATGTTAGTTTTCATTAAAACTAGGATTTATACTTGTACATAGAATGGGCCACAAGTAAATCTTTATATGTTTGTGCTTGAATGCCATTTGTAACCATTGGATGTGCTAGTATAGTCTAGTTTTGATGATTCATGCATTCTAACTTGTATTCCTCATTGTGGATATGTTTCTATGATCATGTGTTTTAACTTCATGTATATGTCTATCTTGTCCAAACTATTAATTATACATATACATCCCTTGAGCCACGTGCCTTCATGCATTTATCTTTGTGGACTCGTTGTGTTTGAATATGTATGTATATTTTAGTTTGTATTAGACATACATATGCCTTGAAGATTAAATAGGTTAATAATTTTCATGCTTTTATATTGAGCTTAATTGCCATTTTTCATAATGCCATGTTTCACATTACACTTGTTCACTCACTTTATTATGTTTCTCATGAGTATGTTTTCATGAGTATGATATGGACTTTATGAACTTTAAGTGTTAGTGATCATATGATTTTCATGCTTCATGAAAAATATTTTTGTGTTATTCCTTACTTGAAGGATTTCGTACTAGTTAACAAATTTTTCCATTTAACTAGTTTGTATTCTTCACCTTAGTAGAGATTTTCAAACATACTACATTTTCAAATCTATTTTTTAAAATCCCTACCATCAATGGGCAGTTAGATGGGAGATCATACTTACGTATGCTTTATAGGGAAAATCATTTTAAACTTGATCATGAAATGGGTGGTAGTTAATATGAGTTATACACTTGACCTTATTTTTATTTCAATTGGTATCATTGAATGATTCTTTCAATTGGTATCAATGTTGACATCTTTTTGTATACTCATATATGTGTTTTATATGTATGCTTTCACTTCATATAGTATCAATTTCTATTGATATCCAATTTTTACATACATATATAGAGGATTTATTTGTGCTTACTATATTCTTATATTTTTAAGCACAAATCTTGATTGTGACAAGCTTGTGTTTTAATGACCATCATGTTTCAATTAATTAGTTTTCAAATGGTTCCTAATACAAGCTTATGCAACATTTCTTTTGGTATTTCATAAAGGAGGAGAAAACTCGTATTTATGTTTCAATTGGTATTTGGTTTACCATTGGTTTTGCATTTCACTCCCTAACTTTATGATGAAAAATGATTGAAAAATTAATATTGATGTGTAATTGGTATCATATGCTTATAAAAAAAATTTTCCATTTGGTATCAAGATGCTATTTGTTTACTTAAAATTGGTATCAACTTGTTTTTATTATCTATTGGTATCAAGTTTACCTTACATGTTTTCTTTTTTGATATAAAATGTTATTTTGTTTCAATGCCTTGTTTAATTTCAATTGGATTTGGCATTTCTCAAACTTTGTTAATTTCAATTGATATCATAATGCACTTTAGTGACACATGTTTTAATTGGTATCATATTGACTTTGATTTTATCCCTTGGAATAATTCATTGATTCTTTATTTCGAACTATTAGGGGGAGAAGAATGTGTTTCTATTATGTTTGTTTTTACCCCTTTGATGATGATTGACAAAAAGGGGGAGAAGAATTTAGAGTTGATATGCATGATTTATGCATGAGTTTTAGTAATAATGTTTTGGTTTCATTTAGTATCAAGAGCATGTTTTAGTAATTTATTTGTTTTATTTAATTGGTATCAAGAGCACAGGGGCGGACTCATTAGTTGGCTGGGCCGGGCTACAGCCCAGCCCATTTTTTCATATATTGCCTTAAAATCTTTCTATTTTGATTCTTTTTCATATATTGCCTTAGACCTCCTTCTATTTTGATTTCTTTTGACAAATTTATTTCTGGTTCCGCTCCTGATTTAGTGGAGAATATTGTTTTATTCCTTTGGCAAATTCATATAATTTGTAAACATATGTTATAAAAAATTGCAGCCCATCCCAAAAAAAATTTCTAATTCCGCCCCTGCAAGAGCATGTTTTGATAATTTATTTGTTTAATCGGTATTTATTTAATTGGTATCAAGAGCATGTTTCATATGCATATTCATTTGGAGTCAAGAGACTTGTTTATATGCATTTTATGTTCATGTTTAGTATTCATTGCATACTTTCATTGTTTATTGCTATGTATGAGTTAAGGGGGAGCTTCTTTAAAGCTTTACTTTAATCCATGCATATATAACTCCATGAGTTTTGTCATCATCAAAAAGGGGGAGATTGTTAGCCCAAAGGCCTTCCACTTTAGTTTTGATGATGATTAACTCATGTAGTTATGTGTACTAATAATCTTGTAATTTTAGTTTCAGATCTTTAACAAGATATTAGTTGGTGATTAGCTTCAACAAGATGGTTTATAAGCTTTCACAAGGTGATTCAAGAGCCCGAGCGTCAAAGATGACATCTAGCACTCAATGGAGTCAAGCTTGGTGAATCACGGTTTGGATCGAGTCGGCTTGGAAGACGGCGCTCTACAAGAAGACTTAGGTATCCATAGTTTAGTTTATGTTTGGATCCCAATTGTAAAGATTAGTATAGTATGATATGCTCAAGTTCACAACACACACGTTTCATGTTTTAAATATTGGTTTCGGTTTTAGGTTTAACCGATCTTGGTTTTCATGAATAGATTTTATATCAAAATAAGTTTACATAGTTTAATGTATATTAGATTTGTTCTATATACATTGTATGCTTCAATTACTTAGACAAACTTACTTTGATATACCTATTCATGTGTTTTAGGTTTTGTGTTTTAACAAAACATATTTTGGAATTAAAGACAAAAACTATGATATGTATATGTTTCATGTATATTGGATTTCTATCCATATGCAACATGCTTCAGAGTGTTTAAATATCATGTTTTTGTATTTGGATGAGTTTTGGACAAAATGTATTTTCTATTCAAAATCCAAGTTTTAGAAAATACGGTTTTAGTTTTTGACAAAATCTCTCTAACACAAAAATTGGTTCATAATGCTTGAGATTTGTGTTTGAAGTTTTTAACACAAGTTTACATTTCAATATAAACGGATAAAACTATCTTTGTGTAAATTTAGAGATTTTATGGGAATTTATTGGATATTAAATACCTCTGTTTTCTGCCCAGATTGTTGCTGCCAGGCTAGGCCGGTCGACCGAGCGGTCGACCGAACCTGGAACCAGTCGACCACAGTGGTCGACTGAAGTGCACGGATACGTGCACGCTGGCTGCCCCTTTGGCAGAGAGCAGGTTGCTCTCGGGTTTTTCAGGTCGACCGCCGGTCGACCGGTAGCTGCCAACGGTCAAAAAATGATCGTTGGACGGTCGACCGACCGGTCGACCGTTAGGCCATTTCTGGCAGGATCTGCTGCCAACGGCTAGTTTTTTAAATGGGCTATAAATACCCCATTGGAAAGAGTTTTTCTCAAAGAATTTTGGGCGAAATTTCTGAGCTTTCTCTGGTGTTTAAACAAATTTTAAAAAGAGTTTCTTCATGCTAAAAGGATCAATCTTATTGTTTTAAAGTGTTTTAAGATTTCAAAGAAAAATAGTCTTTTGGGAATTTGGTTTGGTTCATTCATTCTATATCTTTGTGGTGATTTCCTAAGTGATTTTTCTTTATTTAAACACTTTATTTTCTCCACACTTGAGCTACATCTACTATCTCATTCTATAGGATCCTTGTGTGGGAAAGAAATTGTTTGTGGTTGTTGTTTAGACCACCAAGTTGTAAACCCTTCATTTTCTTGGCTTTGTGCCTTTCCCTCATTGTGTTGAGGAGGTTGTGCATTTGGGTTGCATCCCTCAAGTTGTGAGGTGATCCTTGTACTGCTTTGTGGTAATCCCTCAAGTTGTGAGGTGATTGTTGTTGGCTTGGTGTTTTGCCTCAAAAGAAGGTTGTGGTTGTAAAGAGGAGAGTTGGGTACTCCTTGTAATTGTTATTGCCCCAAATCCTCAGTGGAGGTTCCCTTTGTAGGAGTCCTTTGTGGACAAGCTAGTGGATTGGAAATCCTTCGTGTGTCGAAGGCTGGGATATAGAGCTGGGTGCTCAAACCTCGGAACATATCTTGTTGTTTGCGCTTGATCCCTTGACTCTTACTCTCTCTCTCTCTCTCTCTCTCTCTCTCTACTTTGTGCCTGCATCTATTCATATTGTGCATTCATACTTATATGCTTGGCTTGGTTGTGTGTGCATCACTTGTTGGTTGCACTTGAGTGTGTATTGCAATTAGTTTTTAAATTCCATATTTAGTTCATAGATTAGCATTATCACCTATTCACCCCCCTCTAGGTGATTTTCAATTGTATATATTAAACTATCAACTGGACAAGCATAGGGTATGTGAGTTATGCACTCACTCTCTTCAACAGAAGTAGGAGACATAGTAGCTTTTAACTTATATAATAAGGAGCCGATGGTGTGCTTACACACTTCGATTCGCCGTTGATGCTGAATTTCTGAAATACCTTTTCAAATACCACTTTTGCGTCAAGTAACATTACCACCTTTTCGGTCTTGCTCAATCTCCATGCGTAGTACCTTCTTCGCTTCACCCTGATCCTTCATCTCGAATTCGAAAGATAAGTCATTCTTCAGTTTATCAACTACAGATATGCTCTTGGAACCAATGAGCATATCGTTCACATACAACAGTAGATAGGTGTACTTTCCACCCGGTAGCTTATTGTAACAGACAAATGAGTCATAATGGCTTCATATATACCTCTTGCCTCTTATGAAGCTGTTGAAATGCTTATACCACTGCCTTGATGATTTCTTTAATCCATAAAATAATTTTTTTAGCTTGCAAACCATATTCTCATTTCCTGCTGTTTTGAACCTTATCGGCTAAGACAAGTAGATCTCATTTTCAAGATCACCATAGAGAAAGGCGATCTTCATGTCGAGCTGATCAAGCTCAAACTCATATTGTGCCACTAGTGCCAGCAAAATCCGAATAGACGAGTACTTCACAACGGGTGAGAATGCCTCATTGTAGTTAATGCCTTCTCGCTGCGCATACCCTTTAGTTACCGATACGCCTTTATAGCGTACAGTATCACCATTGAGAGATCCATGTTTCTTTGTAAATACTCACTTATAACCGATTACTTTCATTCCCTTGAACAACTCTGATAGTTTTCAAGTGTCAGTTTTGTGTAGAGAACTCATCTCTTCCATGACAGGATCCTTTCACATCTTGAACTCTGAACAGATTTCAGCTTTTCTATATGTAGATGGGATTGCCTCCTCAATGACCGAGAGAGCATATGCTAAGATCATAATAGTAGTGAGTCAACTGGGCTTACGTCAATTTCTCCCGTTTTTTCAACTGCAATGGATTCTTGGACATCACCCATAGCTTGTCCTTGATCCTCATCATCATCGACATCCTAATCGGCTACATGATCACTAGCTTGTGTCACCACAGGTATAATCTCAAATGATATTGATCTTTCTAGATACGGTGAAATAGCATCACTCTCCATCTGTTGTGATATCCTGTCAGTCCTCTTACTCTCCACCAACTGAGAGTCTGTAGGCTTCATTATTGAAGCCTCGTCAAACATAACATCTCTATTCAAGATAAACTTTTTGTCCTTCAGATCCCAAATTTTGTAGCTTTTTATGCCTTTCTTGAATCCTACAAACACACCCTTCCTCGCTCTCAGGCCCAACTTTTCTTCTGTGATGTGATAATAGGTCGGACACCCAAATACTCGTAGTGAATCATAATCCTGACCAACTCTTCCTAACCAAACTTCCAAAGGAGTTTTACCTCCTATCGCAGACGAAGGCAACTCGTTAACGAGATAGCAAGTATACGCCAATGCCTTAGCCCAAAAGGATTTCGATATATTGGCAATGGATAACATGCACCAGACCTTATCTAGAAAGGTCATGTTCATCCTTTTAGCCACCCTATTTTATTGTGGTATTTCTCTTTCTTTGAAGTATCTTTCTTTGCCCTCATCGCGGCAT
Source organism: Agave tequilana (assembly GCA_038442645.1). NCBI lineage: Eukaryota > Viridiplantae > Streptophyta > Magnoliopsida > Asparagales > Asparagaceae > Agave > Agave tequilana. The sequence continues at coordinate 58,858 of JAVJIF010019447.1, read as the reverse complement.
GGCTGTAGGAAAGGATCGCTTGTGTACTGTCCATTATTGTCTGAATGGAGTACCTTAATCCTCATTCTCGTTCTTTTTCATAATCTTTTTTCACTCCACAAACAACTCCAAGACTTTCCCTTTGTGCTTCATGAAATATACCCCACATCACCTACAATAATTATCTATAAAAGATATAAAGTAGTGGTCACCTTCAATAGATGTCATCTTAGTAGGTCCCCAAACATCTGTGTGAACATAGTCAAGAATTCCCTTGGTGCAATAAGTCGCGGTATGAAATTTACCTTGGTCTTTTTCCGTTGACTCAATATTCACAAAAATCTAACTTGCAAGTTTTGACAACTTCTAATAAACCTTTCTCTACTAGAGCTTGGACTTTTCACCTATATGTCCAAGCCTCATATGTAAAAGCTGGGTGCAATTACCATCTGAATTTGTAGAAATCGCCACTTATCTTGTAATCATACTACCCTTCAAGTAGTATAGATTATTGTGTCGGACGCCCTTCAAAACAATTATCGAGCCTTTAGTAATCTTGAGAACACCATTTCTAATAGATACTTCAAGACCCAATACTTCCAAGGCACTAACAAAGATAAGCTTCCTTTTCAATTAAGGTACATACCTCACTTCTTTTAATTCCCGCACCATCCCATCGAACATCTTGATAAGGACCGTACATATCCCTCCATGTTATATGGACGATTATCACCCATGACAATAGAACAACCATCTAGCTTCTCAAAGTTAGAAAACCAATCCTCATTAGAACATACATGATAGGTAGCGCCTGTATCTAGCATTCACTCAGAATCACCTGAGTAAATAAAAGTAAGAGTAGTGACTGAGAACGAGAATACTGTTTAGTCTGATTCTGATCCACCTGCCTGTGAAGTACTATCCGATTGAGTATTGATCACCGTGTGAGATTTGCCTCGGTCTTCGACTATTTTTTCTTATCTTTGATTCTTGGACAATCAACCTTCTAGTGTCTTAACTCTTTGCAGAAGGTGCATTGGTTCTTCTTTAGATCTCTGAAACCCAGTTTGGACTTCGATTTACCACAATCGCCTTTGCCCTTCTGACTGGAACTCCTGCCTCTTATCATCAATGCTTCTGCTGCTGCACTATTGGAAGACTCTTTGTCTTTCCCTCTTTGTTCATAATTATCAACATCAAAAGAATCTTCATGATAGACAAGTGATTGTTTATCGTTGATTAAAGTGAGAACGAAGGTCTCATAGTCCTTGTCAGGAAGAGAACTCAACAGAATCAATGTCTTGTCATCCTCTTCGATTGACACATTCACGTTGGCCAAATGTACAAGAAGCTTTGTGTAGTCATTCATGTTTTCCCTGATCGAAATTTCTTCTTCAGTTGGAAGCAATAAAACATCCTCTTTAGGTGCAAGCAATTTTTATTGCTCTTTGTTAGGTACTTGCTTTTAAGGATCCCCCATATCTTCTTGCGAAAGTCGCAGTCATCATATGTTGCATTATATCTTATGCTAATAAGTTCTTATGACGCCACGCGTCGTCTTGTTCATCTTGTCCCAGTCCTTTTGAGATGTCACTTCGATTTTTTCTTCTAATCACAGAGATTCTTCCAGGTTGATGCAACCTATGCTTACATCACCTAACATCTCCACATCCCAAAATTGTATGTGCTGGTAAATTTCATGACATTAATCTTTGTCATGGATTTCACGATGATTAAATATCTTCGGTCATCTCTTCAATAGATTCCTCAAAGCAATACGAAAAATAATTAGTGAAAATAAATCCAAATAGGAAAGATCATATCTTGTAATATACCCTATTTAATAATACCATATTATTATTTTTAAAAATTTATTTGATTCTACCTATTATCTTATTATTATTATTAATTAACTTGAAATATTATCATTATTAGTATTATTATTATTTATGACTTGTAGACTCTTATTGCTTATATTTATTTATTTTAAATTATTATTAATGGGTAGTATTATTATTTTCATTCTAAGCCCAATAAGCTCAGCCTCATTCTCCTTTTCCTTTTTGTTTCTTTTTCTTTTTATGCTAAGCCCACATGAGTCAATCTCACTTCCTTATTTCATATTTTTTCTATTTTTCATTAAGCCCAAAAACTAAACACGCAAGCCTTTTCTTATTCTTCATATTACTTATTTCTTTTAAATAAAGCCCAATATATAAACTATAACCCAGTACCATTGAGATCTTACCCATTGACCAAAACCCAATACTAATCCTAATCAAAATCCTATCTTATCAAATCTTTTTCATTAATCTTAACTAATCCTAATTTAAATCCTAACCAAAATCATATCTAAACCGAATCTTCTTGAGATTTTTAGCAATATTCAATTCTTATCTGAACTACTAAATTAAGCAAACTAAAAGCTAACTAGAATTCAGGTTTTTAAAAATATCTAATTACTTATATAAAGACCCAAACTTCTTCTTTCTCCTCTACCTCAAGAGAAAACCCTAATCCAAACTCTCCTCACTTCCATCTTTCCTTTCTCCTCAAGCAGATCGTGAACGAAAAAGGACTTCGAGGTATAGGGATTGAGGAGCAAATAAGGAGGAACAACTCAAGTAAGTAGATATAACTTGTGAATTTCATTTCAATTTTTTCTTTTTAAAAAAATTATTAAATTAAATTAAATTAGAACCATAAAAATAATTTATTAATTTCAAAAATCTGCTACTCAACTTATCTATACCAGTATGACAAAACTCACCGCAATATAATTATTGATTCCTAGAAACTTATCTAATAAAAATTTGTAGGATCATTGTTTTAATACCCCACAAAACCTTAATTTGAGCAAATCAAAATCCAAGAAAGTAAACTCGTTTTCCATAATTAATAGATACAAATAGTATACCATGTCTATACAAGGGTCAACTATGAATATTTTTATACATCAAAACCCAATCTAAAATTCAACTAAAATACAAGTGAGAATATACCAACCCATAATTTTAATTTACAAAATTTTTAAAAATTTTAAAACAAAGAAATTCAAAAAAATTAAAAAAAGGGATAAACCACCGCTTCACAGACTAAGGTGGTATGTGCAGTGCTAGGCCAGACCCGAACTGGGCCTGGCCTTGTCCCGGTCTGGCCTGGCTGGGCCAAGGCGGCTGGGTACAGACAGGGCCTTGGGCCCTGTTAAATTAAAAAAAAAAAGAAAAGGCAAAGAGGGAAAATCCTGGACCAGGCCTGGGCTTGGCCTGGTCCAGCCTAGGCCTTAGTCAGGGCATGGGCCTAGGTTTTATATATAGAAAAAAACAGAAAGAAAAACGAAGAAGAAAGGAAGGAAGAAAGGAAAGAATTACATATTAAAATAATTAGTTAAAAATATCAAAAAAAATGGAGAAAAATATAAATAATAGTCTACAATAATTTTACTTTCTATGATAAAATTTTTAGAGGAATAGCAGTATAAATTAAATCAGATTACCCGTTTAAAGTTAGTTTTTCTTAATGAAAAATTCAACCCGTTAAGAAATTTAATGTTAAAAGTCTTTAAAAACCCAGTAAAAGAAAATTTGAAATTGGTCAAATTAAACCTTTTAATTTCATGTAATCTAAAAGATCATATTCCCAACCTTAAGCTAATTAATAAAGATAAAAAAATAAAATAAAATAAAATAAAGGATTCTAAGAATTTCTATTGAAATAATTTATGTAGATTTATTGGGGCCTTATGATTTTAGTGCTCTGGACTTTGGATCGAGTTCAAGTGAATGTTTTACTTCTTTATTTAATTTTATTTAATTATGTTGTCAGTATTTCTCTTCTTTATTTAATTTTATTTAATTGTGTTGTGAGTGTTTCTGTTCTTTGTGTAATTTTATTTAATTTGTCGTGAGGCTTTTTCCTCCTTCAGTTAACAAGAATTCTTGTGATATAAAGGATTTTCTCTGATTATTTAATTATGTTATAAAAGTGATTTAAATGATTAAGCTAATTTCTAGTATTTAGAAATTTTATAATTTCATGAATTACCTCTATGTATTACCTGTAGTATATTAATGTATTCTTGTATGTAATAGAGTTCACTTATTATTGATAATAAACCTATATGATCACTACATGACATCGGTTAGAACCTTGCCACTAAGACTCACCTAGATGATATTTGTGACATTTATCTGATGACCATCATGTCCACGTTATGTAATTACTAGGAAAAATATTATTATACGATAACAATCTCGTCCTGTTTATCATGTTCGCCGCCGACATATATATCCTGTTATACATGTATCACGATTTCACTTTTGATGTTATTACCGTTGTCATTACTGTATTATCCCAGTAAATTTTAGGTAACATGTACATTAATAATCTTGATAACTAATGATATGATATTAAACAACTTACACTGAGATTGGGAAAATTGATGGAGGAGACAGCGTCACCTAGGATATAGTTGCGCAGCCGAAAGAGGATTCCACTGCAGGGTTCCCGTGGGGTGACTGGCACCCCGTCCTATTCCTGTTCCTGTTATACATGTTATACATGTACTGACCTGTTATACATGTTCTTGACTACCTTGCGGCAGGTCCTGGTTAAGCGCTAGGAGTCTAGGCCGTGGTCCTGGGTATGCACGGGACCTACCTAAAACACAGACAACGTCTCCAACCAATCAGTTTCAATAAATGAAAACCTCGATTGGCACGTGTAGTAGGCGTAGTATGGGATGGGCTTATTACATGTGGCAATTGATGTTCACTGACATAATTAATAATGATAAACTGTTAATGTATTGTGATTGACTGTAATCACCCGACAGTACGTATATATAACTATGATCGACATATGATTGTACACATGACCGGATTGTATACCAGACTAGTGACATATGCTAGGTTACACATCTTGACATTGTGGTTAGGATACCAGTTATATGTCGTTCATATCATTATTTTTGATATTGATTATTCTGTTATGTTCATTTCAGTTATCATGCAGTTATTGTTTGCGTTGTTATACACGAACACCTTTTTCTTTACACACACTCATTAGGTGGCTTTTGACGATCCTGGAGTCGCACGTCTAGGATTTTGGACACCTTCTATATTGTTCAGGTGATCGTACGCGTTATGAGGAGCTGGAATCTCTCTTTTATTAATTATAGGAATTCTTGTTATTTTATTCATGTTATTTTCTGATTCTACCTTTATCGCGTTCAGTTGCCATTTTCTTTCTTTTATTCATCTATTACATTGTGTTAGATATTATATATCATTTTGCAGTGATATTGAATTATCGTAGTAGATTTTGTAGCTTGTTCAGGTTACTTTGTTGGCCAAGGTTACAATCACCCTTGTTAGTGTATTTGATGATTACAAAACATATTAGTTATTTGTACTAATAACAATTGTTGTTTAAGTGTGTTTCAGGTTTATATCATACTAGAAGTACTCTCACTCAAATACAAGGTTTTGGACTCAAGACAATTCAATTTGGGCTCAAGTTGCAACATTGAAGATCAAGTGAAGATAGCCCACCTGAAGAATAGCTTTGAAGTCCTTTAGAAGTTTGTAAGTTTAGAATGTTAATGTTTGAATATAGGAAATTTGGCTCTAGATTTGCACACACACTTGTTTCATGTATTTCCTATGTTTTGAAAATAGTTTTTGAAATGGTTATTTCTAAGTTTTATGCCTTAGTTATCTATATACATGTACCAAAGCCTTATATCCTGAAAAAAGTGTTTAAAACATGTGTATAAACTATTTTCTGCATAATACTTAGCTATATGTATTTTAAAATATTTATCAAAATTTTTCTAACTCAAAACAGCCTTGTTTTTCAGTGTCAGGCAACATTGGTCGACCGGCCCGGTCGACCGGCGCTGTGCCTGGACATGCACTGTTTGTGCATGTCCGTCGGTCGACCGGACCAGTCGACGACGGAGAGCATTCTGCTCTCGGGAATTTCGGTCGACCGGACCGGTCGACCGGAAGAAGGAAAACTGTGTTTCCTCCTTTTAGGTCGGTCGACCGGACCGGTCGACCGGGAGCCAACGGCTACTTCCAGCTGGCCTGGCGGTCGACCGGACCGGTCGACCGCCACGCCTGCAAATAGCAACGGCTCTTTCCTCTTTGGATTTTCTGAAAATCTGTTTTCTTTTTCTGTTTTAACAGACTTTGGAGAGTGTTGGGGTGCTTTGCAGGTTGAATTAGGTGAAAAGAAAATGTTTTTAACTTATTTTCAACCCATAAATAGAGGAGAAGTCTCTCCTTCATATACTTAGAAAAATTCCTCAAATTTTGTTGTTTTCAAAAGAGAAAAGAAAAATTGTTTGAAGCTTTCAATTCCTACTCTTTCAAGATTGTTTTTCAGTTGTGTTTGATTCTCTATATCACTCTACAACTGAAGTTTCTCACCACACTTCATAGAGCCAAAAATCCTATACTCATTCTATAGTGAAGTTGTAAATTGAAGTGAGAGTGTTTGTAAAAGAGATTGAGAAAAAGGTGTAGTGATCAAGTTGTGATCACTTTGTTCTTGTAATTCCTTCTTGTGGAGCAACCTCTTCGGTAGAGGTCCTTTGTATTCGGTGGAGCTCGGTGCTCGGTCTTCGGTAGACCAATTGTAAAGGCATCCTCGGTGGATAGTGGAAACCCTTCACGGAGGGAAGGCGAGGACTAGAGCAAGTGTGCTCGAACCTCGAAACAAATCATCTTGTTTGCGATTGCCTTTGCGTTATTCTTGCTTTCAAATTCTCTTGCTTTATATTGTCTTGAATTATTTGCTTGAGAACTAACCCTCTACTTGTGCAATCTTGTCTTGTTTACTTTACTTGCTATACTTGTTGTGTTACATTGTGTGCATTTCATTTTACATCATCATACTTGGCATTGATCGATCACACCTCAATACAACACGGTTGCATTGCGCACCTCTAACCCATTTTAAGGGGAATTGGGAGGAAGGAGTTCAGAACCTCGCAAGGGGTATTCGGCTCTTAGTCGTGTTTTGAGAGATCGTTGCATCACTCATTTAATTAAAGTTTAAAAAGATCATTAGATTAGCATTCACACCTATTCACCCCCCCTCTAGGTGTTTTTCAATGGTATCAGAGCTTGGACTCTAGGATTTGGTTTAATCACCTTAGAGAAGATCCTAATTTCTAATCATTTCATTCATATTCATATAAGTAAAAATGGCCGATGGAATTAAGACCCCTCCTAAATTTGATGGACTTAACTTTCCCATATGGAAAGTTAAGATGACCGTGTTTTTGCAATCTCTAGGTAGCTGAGTTGCAAAGGCCGTGACTAAGTCCTTTAGTGTACCCCCCGGTGACGAATCCACTTGGTCGAAATAGAGACTAAGGAATTCGATGCCAATGCCAAAGCTCACTATGCACTTCTACAAGCCCTTAATGATGATGACATATCTAGGGTTATACATTGCAAATCCGCATATGAGATTTGGTCACACTTAATAGTCACACATGAGGGGACCTCACAAGTAAAGAAGGCTAAGATTGACCTTCTTCGGTCTCAATATGAAACATTTTGCATGCAAGAAAATGAAACCATAGATGATATGGTTACAAGATTTACCAAGATTACTAATGGACTCTCTTCCTTAGGTGAAGATATCAACAATGATCAAAGAGTAAGGAAGATCATCCGGGCTCTTCCTCCTTCATGGGAAGTTAAAGCTACAACCTTGAAGGAACTCAATGACAATGAAGAGATGGAGCTCATAGGTCTCATTGGGAACCTCAAAAACCATGAGATGGAAAGGAAAGCAAGGGAGGACATGGCTCCTACAAGAAGAAGACCATCGCCTTCAAGAGTCAAGCTACACACTCCGATGAAGATGATGAAGAAGAAGATGATGAGGAGCTCTCACTCCTTGTTAAGAATGTCCGGAGGATGTACAACAAGGCGAAGTACCAAGGTAGAAGGAGATGGCAAGGAGGCAAAGAAGAAAGAAAGATCATATGCTTCAATTGCCAAAAACCGGGACACATTGTGGCGGAGGAGTGTCCGAAAAAGCAAAGCCTTCCACTTCAAAGAAGCCTTACAAGAAGAAGGCTATGAAGGCAACTTGGGATTCGGAGACCGAATCCGAAGAAGAGATTGACACCGCCAACATGTGCTTCATGGCCAATGAAAGCACAAGCAAGGTAAACCCTTCCACCCCTTTTGATGATGAACTCTCCATGGATGAACTAGGAGAAGCTTTTGTTGAGTATCACAAAATTATGATTTCTTGAAGAAAAAGTATTTAAAAATGAAAAAGGAAAATGAATCTTTAAGTCATCAAGTTTTTACTCTTACAAAAGAAAAGGATGATTTGGTTTCCACCTGACCACTACTAAAAATGATTTTGAAAAATATAAGATTTCTTGCAAAGGTAAGGCCCCACTAATTGATTCTAATGAAGTTTCTATGCTTAAGGAAAGATTAGATTCATTAAGTGTTGTTTTGAAAAATTGTGAATTTAACAAGAAGAAAATTGAGGCTATGTTTCCTAAGAAGCAAGCCCCAAAGAAAAATGCTCATGTTCATGTTCATGCTACACAACCTAAACAACATGGCAAAACCCCAAAACATGCTCACACTACACATCATGCTTTCATGTATAGAAAAGTGTACTCATGTTCACATTGTGGGCGGAAAGGACACTTAGCTAATTTTTGTTATGATAGACTAAGTGCATCACATCATAATGTTTGGGTTCGTAACACTAACTTTCAAGGACCCAAGAAAGTTTGGGTACCAAAGTCAACTATTGTTTTAAATGATGTAGGTACTTTCCAAAGCCCAACGACGTAGAGGTTTGTGGTATCTTGATAGCGGTTGCTCAAGGCACATGACTTGGGACATCAACAACTTTGCAACCCTATCAAGATATCATGAAGGTGGCACCGTCACCTTCGGAGATGACGCCAAGGGTAAAATCATCGGTATTGGTAATGTAAAACTTGGCACCTCTCCTTTAATTGAAAATGTAGTTTTAGTTGATGGCCTCAAGCATAATCTCTTGAGTGTTAGTCAACTTTGTGATAAAGGTTTTGATGTAGTTTTTGATAATGTTGCTTGTAAAGTTATTGATAGAATTTCTAATGTTTGTGTATTTTCCGGTTTCGTGAAAGTAATGTTTATATGATTGATATGTTGAATATGTCTTGTAATATTACTTGTTTGAAAGCCCTCGATGATGACTCTTGGTTGTGGCATAGGAGATTAGGGCATATTTCTTTTGATCATATTTCTAGATTAAATTCAAAGGAAATGGTGAAAGGTATTCTTGCTTGAATTTTGAAAAGGACCGAGTTTGTGACGCATGTCAATTTGGGAAACAAACTAAGTCTTCTTTCAAGTCAATTAAGGATATCATGACATCACGTCCTTTGGATTAATCCATATGGATCTATTTGGCCCAACACAACCAAAAGTCTAAGTGGGAATAGATTTGCTTATGTTTTGGTTGATGATTTTTCAAGATTTACTTGGGTTTTCTTTCTTGAACATAAAAGTCAAGCATTTTCATATTTCCAAATTTTTAAGAAAAGAGTTGAAAAAGAAAAAGATGTTTCGATTTTGAGAATAAGAAGTGATAGAGGAGGTGAATTCATTAACCAACCCTTTACCACTTTTTGTGATGAACATGGAATAAAGCATGAACTTTCTTGTCCTAGAACTCCACAACAAAATGGAGTAGTTGAACGAAAAAATAGAACATTACAAGAGATGGCTAGGACAATGCTAAGTGAATATGGTCTACCACATTATTTGTGGGCCGAGGCCGTAAATACATCATGCTACATATCAAATCGTGTTTTCTTGTGTAAAAATACAACTAAAACTTCTTTTGAAATGTATTTTTCTAGAAAACCTAATGTTTCCTATTTTAAAGTTTTGGTTGCAAATGCTTTGTTTTAAACACAAAAGATTTTTTAGGAAAATTTGATCCTAAATCTTATGAGGCTATTTTTGTAGGTTACTCAAACACTAGTAAAGCTTATAGATTTTTCATTAGATCATCTTTGACTATTGAAGAGTCTATTCATGTTAAGTTTGAGGAATCTAACAAGTTTGTTAAGAATGTTGTAGAGATAGATGCATTGGATGAAGGCATGGAGAAAGTGACCTTGGAGGATGCTTCTACTATGGGAGACAAACCAAAGGATGATGAAGGAAGCAATGCTAAAGTGGAAGAGGCACAAGGGAATGAAAATCAAACACATGAGATGGAGCCTACTCAACCACTACCAAAGGATTGGAGATACAATCCACATCATCCCAAGGACCTCGTCATAGGTGAAGTATCAAAAGGGGTAACTACTCGCTCTAAAATTCAAGATTATTGTGGCCACTTTGCATTTATTTCACACATAGAACCCAAAATGTGCTCGAAGCCGAGGCCGATTCATATTGGTTGCTAGCCATGCAAGAGGAGCTCAATCAATTTGAGCGCAACCAAGTTTGGCACCTTGTTCCTAGGCCCACGATAGACCAACAATTGGTACTAAGTGGATCTTTAAGAATAAGTTGGATGAATCGGGTAATGTAGTTAGAAACAAGGCTAGGTTAGTTGCCCAAGGTTACACTCAAATCGAAGGGATCGATTTTGAAGAAACCTTTGCACCCGTAGCACGGCTTGAAGCCATACGGATGACACTAGCATTTGCCTCATATAAAGATTTCAAATTATTTCAAATGGATGTTAAAAGTGCTTTCTAAATGGATTTATTGAAGAGGAGGTGTATGTTGAACACCCCCCGGGTTTGTTGATCCTACACATCCGGATTTTGTTTTTAAATTAGATAAAGCTCTTTATGGTTTAAAACAAGCCCCTAGGGCTTGGTATGAAAGACTTCCTCATTTTTGATTTCAAATGGTTTTAAGAAAGGTAAAATTGATACAACCTTGTTTACAAAACATGTAGAAAATGACATTCTTATTGTGCAAATTTATGTAGATGATATTATTTTTGGTTCTATTAATGTATCTCTTTGCAAAGCTTTTGAGTCATGCATGAAGGATGAATTTGAAATGTTTATGATGGGAGAGCTCAACTATTTCCTTGGACTCCAAATCAAGCAAAGGAAGGATGGGATCTTCATCAATCAAGCCAAGTACACAAAGGAACTAATCAAAAGGTTTGGGCTTGAAGGATCAAGAGTAAGCAAAACTCCCATGGCAACAACTACAAAGCTTGACAAGGATGAACAAGGTAAAAGTGTAGACATTAAACTTTATAGAAGCATGATTGGTAGTTTGCTTTATTTAACGGCTAGTAGGCCGGATATTATGTTTTCCGTTTGTCTTTGTGCACGTTTTCAATCCTGTCCTAAAGAATCTCACATAATAGCGGTTAAACGCATAATTAGATACCTTAAGGGCACTATTGAAATGGTTTATGGTATCCTAAAACCGGATTATTTGAAATGAAGAGTTTTTTCGGATGCCGACTATGCGGGTTGTAGGGTAGATAGGAAGAGCACAAGTGGAACATGTCAATTCTTAGGTAATTGTCTTGTATCTTGGTCTTCCAAAAAGCAAAATTCGGTAGCTCTATCAACCGCCGAGGCGGAGTATGTTGCGGCCGGAGCTTGTTGTGCACAAGTTCTTTGGATGAAACATACTCTCCTTGACTATGATTTACACTTTGATCATGTTAAAATATTTTGTGATAATACTAGTACTATTCACATGACAAAGAATGCAAATCAACATAGTAAAACTAAACACATTGACATTAGGTATCACTTTCTTAGAGATCATTATGAGAAAGGTGATATTGATATTGATTATGTTTCTACCGATTTTCAACTTGCCGATATTTTTACTAAACCTCTAGATTATGCTAGATTTTCATTTATTTGTGGTGAGTTGAATGTTTGTATTATGGATTCTTAAAATAAAAAATGGTTTTTCAATTGTTTTGTTTTAACCCTTTTTGATGTATGACAAAAGGGGGAGAATAAGTTTGATACTACTAAAATAAGTGTTTAAGTTTAAACTTTCTAAGTTTGATACTACTATTTGAGTTTCATTTCATGAAGAAAAAGAAAGGTTGTGTTTCCTTGAGTTTTTGGACAAAAACTATTGTGTTTGTTAAATGCTTTATGTATGCTTACATAGCTTTTCATATTCATGATAAATACATAGCATTGTTTGAGGGGAGCTTTCCAAGCTTTTCTCCTTTATTTGTTTCAATAACCTATATGTTTTGTCATCATCAAAAAGGGGGAGATTGTTGGCCCAAGGTTACAATCACCCTTGTTTAGTGTATTTTGATGATTACAAAACATATTAGTTATTTGTACTAATAACAATTATTGTTTAAGTGTGTTTCAGGTTTATTATCATACTAGAAGTACTCTCACTCAAATACAAGGTTTTTGGACTCAAGACAATTCAATTTGGGCTCAAGTTGCAACATTGAAGATCAAGTGAAGATAGCCCACCTTGAAGAATAGCTTTGAAGTCCTTTAGAAGTTTGTAAGTTTAGAATGTTAAAGTTTGAATATAGGAAATTTGGCTCTAGGATTTGCACACACACTTGTTTCATGTATTTCCTATGTTTTGAAAATAGTTTTTGAAAATGGTTATTTCTAAGTTTTATGCCTTAGTTTATATATACATGTACCAAAGCCTTATATCCTGAAAAAACGTTTTAAAACATGTGTAAACTATTTTCTGCATAATACTTAACTATATGTATTTTTAAAATATTTATCAAAATTTTCTAACTCAAAACAGCCCTGTTTTTCAGTGTCAGGCAACATCGGTCGACCGGCCGGTCGACCGGCGCTGTGCCTGGACATGCACTGTTTGTGCATGTCCGTCGGTCGACCGGAACAGTCGACCGACGGAGAGCATTCTGCTCTCGGGAATTTTCGGTCGACCGGACCGGTCGACCGGAAGAAGGAAACTGTGTTTCCTCCTTTTGGGTCGGTCGACCGGACCGGTCGACGGGAGCCAACGACTACTTCCAGCTGGCCTGGCGGTCGACCGGACCGGTCGACCGCCAAGCCTGCAAATTAGCAACGGCTCTTTCCTCTTTGGGATTTTCTGAAAATCTGTTTTCTTTTTTGTTTTAACAGATTTGGAGAGTTGTTGGGGTGCTTTTGCAGGTTGAATTAGGTGAAAAGAAAATGTTTTTAACTTATTTTCAACCCTATAAATAGAGGAGAAGTCTCTCTTCATATTACTTAGAAAAATTCCTCAAATTTTGTTGTTTTCAAAAGAGAAAAGAAAATTGTTTGAAGCTTTCAATTCCTACTCTTTCAAGATTGTTTTTCAGTTGTGTTTGATTCTCTTATCACTCTACAACTAAAGTTTTCTCACCACACTTCATAGAGCCAAAAATCCTATACATTCTATAGTGAAGTTGTAAATTGAAGTGAGAGTGTTTGTAAAAGAGATTGAGAAAAAGTGTAGTGATCAAGTTGTGATCACTTTGTTCTTGTAATTCCTTCTTGTGGAGCAACCTCTTCGGTAGAGGTCCTTTGTATTCGGTGGAGCTCGGTGCTCGGTCTTCGGTAGACCAATTGTAAAGGCATCCTCGGTGGATAGTGGAAACCCTTCACGGAGGTGAAGGCGGGGACTAGAGCAAGTGTGCTCGAACCTCGAAACAAATCATCTTGTTTGCGATTGCCTTTGCGTTATTCTTGCTTTCAATTTCTCTTGCTTTATATTGTCTTGAATTATTTGCTTGAGAACTAACCCTCTACTTGTGCAATCTTGTCTTGTTTACTTTACTTGCTATACTTGTTGTGTTACATTGTGTGCATTTCATTTTTACATCATCATACTTGGCATTGATCGATCACACCTCAATACAACACGGTTGCATTGCGCACCTCTAACCCATTTTAAGGGAATTGGGAGGAAGGAGTTCAGAACCTCGCAAGGGGTATTCGGCTCTTAGTCGTGTTTTAAGAGATCGTTGCATCACTCATTTAATTAAAGTTTAAAAAGATCATTAGATTAGCATTCACACCTATTCACCCCCCTCTAGGTGTTTTTCAACTTTAGGCTTATCGTATATGCCTGGGTATTTTTCTCGCGTACATACATCGCCGACCTTCGTCATGACTCTGTTTTCGCGTATTTTGGAAGCGGGGCGTGACAGAGTTTTCTTGGTATCAGAGTCATGTTCAACATAAAAAGAATCTAGTTCATACCTATAACCTAAGACAGTTATATTTACACTGCAATAAACATATACTATTCACATGATGACACTGAGTCTACTTGAGAATCAATCGTCCTTCCCTTCTAAATCCATCTCTTGAATCTCTAGATGTCTCAGATTTTAACATTCCTTCTGGAGCAATCTATATTCTTCCTGTTGATTCCTATCTTTCATCTCTGTTCTATTCTCCCGATTTTGACGCTTGGACCTGGCCTTTGCACTGATCAATAGCAGAAATCAGAGCGTGCAGCGAAAGCATGGTGGGCTTATAATGCACCGAGAAGTGACGTGGAAGGCGAGAAGACAATATCAAAGATCAATATCAGTTATTCCTTTTATTTTCTCAATTTGCTTAATATCTATTTCTTAACTTTAATGTTCTATTCATCCCCCTTTTATTTTCTCAATTTGCTTAATATCTATTTCTTAACTTTAATATTCTATTCATTCCCCGCTTTATTGAAATTTCGAGAACGAAATTTTGTTAAGGTGAGTAGAATGTAATATACCCTATATAGTAATACCATATTATTATTTTTAAAATTTTATTTGATTCTACCTATTATCTTATTATTATTAATTAACTTGATTTATTATCATTATTAGTATTATTATTATTTATGATTTGTAGACTCTTATTGCTTATATTTAGTTATTTTAAATTATTATTAATGAGTAGTATTATATTTTCATTCTAAGCCCAATAAGCTCAGTCCATTCTCCTTTTCTTTTTGTTTTCTTTTCTTTTTATGCTAAGCCCACATGAGCCAAGCTCACTTCCTTATTTTCATCTTTTTTCTATTTTCATTAAGCCCAAAAACTAAACCCGCAAGTTCACTCTCTATTTTTCTTATTCTTCATATTACTTATTTCTTTTAAATAAAGCCCAAATATAACCTATAACGTAGTACCATTGAGATCTCCACCCATTGACCCAAAACCCAATCCTAATCCTAATCAAAATCCTATCTTATCAAATCTTTTTCATTAATCTTAACTAATCCTAATTTAAATCCTAACCAAAATCATATCTAAATCGAATCTTCTTCAGATTTTTAGCAATCTTCAATTCTTATCTGAACTACTAAATAAAGCAAACTAAAGCTAACTAGAATTCAGGTTTCTAAAATATATAATTACCTATATAAAGACCCAAACTCCTTCTTCCTCCTCTACCTCAAGAGAAAACCCTAATCTAAACTCTCCCCACTTCCATCTTTCCTTTCTCCTCAAGCGGATCGTGAACGAAAAAGGGCTTCAAGGTACAGGGATTAAGGAGCAAATAAAGGAACAACTCAAGTAAGTAGATCTAACTTGTGAATTTCATTTCAGTTTTTTCTTTTAAAAAATTATTAAATTAAATTAAATTAGAACCATAAATATAATTTATTAATGTCAGACCACGGATGAGTTCAATGCCATATACTCTGATACACGTCGACGGACAATGGGTTCCGAGGAAGAGAAGAAAGATGAATAATATGTGATCCACGCGCACTAGCTTCCTCGGCGACTGCTACTCAACTTATCTATACTAGTATAGCAAAACTCACCGCAATATAATTATTGATTCCTAGAAACTTATCTAATAAAAATTTTGTAGGATCATTGCTTTAATACCCCACAAAATCTTGATTTGAGCAAATCAAAATCCAAGAAAGTAAACTCGTTTTCCATAATTAATTGATACAAATAGTCTAATCAATACTATGTCTATACAAGGGTCATCTATGAATATTTTTTATACATCAAAACTCAATTTAAAATCCAACTAAAATACAAATAAGAATATACCAACCCATAATTTTAATTTAAATAAAAGTGAGAATATACTTGAGTCTGGGCCTAGGCCTGGGCCTAGGTTTTTGTATATAGAAAAAAAACAGAAAGAAAAAAGAAGAAGAAAGAAAGGAAAGAATTACATATTAAAATAATTAGTTAAAAATATCAAAAATAGAGAAAAATATAAATAATAGTCTACAATAATTCTACTTTCTATGATAAAATTTTCAGAGGAATAGTAATATAAATTAAATCAGATTACCCCCTTTAAAGTTAGTTTTCCTTAATGAAAAATCCAAACCCATTAAGAAATTTAATGTTAAAAGTCTTTAAAAACCCAGTAAAAGAAAATTTGAAATTGGTCAAATTAAACCTATTAATTTCATGTAATCCAAAAGATCATATTCCCAACCTTAAGCTAATTAATCAAGATAAAAAAATAAAATAAAGTATTCTAAGAATTTCTATTGAAATAATTTATATAAATTTATGAGTGCCTTATGATTTCAGTGATCTGGACTTGGGATCGAGTTCAGGTGAGTGTTTTACTTCTTTGTTTAATTTATTTAATTATGTTGTCAGTGTTTCTATTCTTTATTTAATTTTATTTATTGTGTTGTGAGTGTTTCTGTTCTTTGTGTAATTTTATTTAATTTTATCGTAAGTGCTTTTTTCTCCTTCAGTTAACAAGAACTTTTGTGATAAAGGATTTTATCTGATTACTTAATTATGTTATAAAAGTGATTTAAATGATTAAGCTAATTTTTTTAGTATTTAGAAACTTTATAATTTCATGAATTACCTCTATGTATTACCTGTAGTATATTAATGTATTCTTGTATGTAATAAAGTTCACTTGTTTTTGATAATAAACCTATATGATCACTACATGACATCGGTTAGAACTTTGCCACTAAGACTCACCTAGATGATATTTGAATTATTTATCTGATGACCATCATGTCCATATTATCTAACTACTGAGAAAAATATTGTTATACGGTAATAACCTCGTTCTGTTTATCATGTTCACCGACATATATATCCTGTTATACATATATCACGATTTCACTTTTGATGTTGTTACCATTGTCATTACCGAATTATCCCAGTAAATTTTAGGTAACATGTACATTAATAATCTTGATAACTAATAATATGATATTAAACAACTTACACTGGTATTGGGAAATTGATGGAGGAGACAGCGTCACCTAGGATATAGGTTGCGCAGCCGAAAAAGGATTCCACTGCAGGGCTCCGTGGGGTGATTGGCAACTCGTCCTGTTCCTATTCCTGTTATACATGTTATACATATACTTGACCTGGTATACATGTTCCTGACTACCTTGCGGTAGGTCCTGGTTTAGCGCCAGGAGTCTGGGCCATGGTCCCAGGTATGCACGGGCCCATCTAAAATGCAGATAATGTCTCCAACTAATCAGTTTCAATAATTGAGGACCTCGATTGGCATGTGTAGTAGGCGTAGTATGGGATGCGTCTATTACATGTGGCCATTGATGTTCACTGACATAATTAATAATGATAAACTATTGATGTATTGTGACTGACCGTGATCACCCGACTATACGTATATATAACTATGATTGACATATAATTGTACACATGACCGGATTGTATAACAGACTAGTGACATATGCTAGGTTATACATATTGATATTAGTGGTCAGGATACCGGTTATATATCATTCATATCTTGTTCTTGATATTGATTATTTTTTATATTTCATTTCAGTTATCATGTTGTTATTGTTTGCGTTGTTATGCACGAACACCTTTTCTTTTACACACACTCATTAGGTCGCTTCTGATGACCCTGGATTCACACATCCAGGATTTTTGGACGCCTTCTTATATTGTTCAGGTGTTCATTTGATCGTACGCGTTATGAGGATCTGGAGTCTCTCTTTTCTTAATTATAGGTATTCTTCGTATTTTATTTACGTTATTTCCTGATTCTATCTTTATCGCATCCAGTTATCATTTTCTTTCTTTTATTCACCTGTTATCATTATGTTAGACATTTATATATTATTTTGCAGTGATATTGAAGTATCGTAGTAGATTTTGTAGCTTGTTCAGGTTACTTTAGGCTTAGTGTATGTGCGTGCGTATTTTTCTTGCGTACATACGTCGCCAACCTTCGTCGCGACTCCATTTTCGCGTATTTTGGAAAGCGGGGTGTGACATATCTTTACCTTCAAATGAAACTGTGAACAGTCTTCAAAGCAATTTGCTTCACCCGAAAGAAACTCCCTGTTGAAACTCTCTAATACCACTTGTTGGGAGAAACCCACACCAGAGGATTGCAACACACTAGAGACTAGTCACCAAATTGTACCCAAAAAAAAAAGAAACGAGAACACAAATTTAACGAGGTTTGGCAATTGTCTACGTCCTCAGGACAGAAGGGGAGAGAGATCCTATTAAACAATAAATTACAGGATAAAAAACATGGGGTCAATACCCCTTATATATAGCTAGAGAATCCTTAAAGAAAGGAACCCAACAGTCTGAATTCGGATAAGAAACGAACCGATAATCATATGAGAAAACTGCCATAAATACGCTCAGAACACGCATGCCAGTCGATCGGCTCCATGCTGCAGTCGATCGCACAGGCGATCGCTAAGCATCTGCACAAACAACCCTACTCTCTGTTAAATCTCTGGCACCACTGTTGACACTTAAAAAAGACAAGATTCTCATTGGTTTGAACAATGTCTAGCGACAGACGAGCTGAAGACCAGTTTTCACCCATCTCCAAGGGACAAGGAAGCAGCTTGGACTCCACTGATCCAGCAAGCAGAACAGTGAACCTGGATTGTTTCTAAACAGACCTCAGCAGGTCTAAAATGCTAGCATTTAGCATTACATTAGCCCAAGGAGATAGCCTCGCTTGAGAGGCTAACATCATCCGACTTCGCCTTGAAGTCATCCAAAGCATCGCCAGAAAGCTAACTGACAGCTTCGCCGAAAAGCCTCTTTTCGTACTTCGCTAAGAATTGCCTCTAGCTCCGCCATGAGCTTCAAAGCGGGCAGCTCCGCTATTGGTCTGCTATGGTCAACCTTTGACCAATCAAATCTCCGGATGAGATCGGATCCGAGCAAATCAAATCCAATCGGGATTCAAATATGGCAGGTGATTGCCACAATCTTTTGACTCTCTTGAAACGAGTAAGAGGATCAGAGGAAATCCTCCAACAATATGGAAAGGATCATAACAAATCAGAAAGACCAACCGACTTGCCATTCTCTAGCTTCGCAGAAGCTATTTTAGCCTCGCAGCAAGGCTACTTTCTAAATTCAAATAGATTCGGTTTAATCTGTTTCCATATCTTCAAGGGGGCGATTTTACCCTTGCTCTCCCTATAAATAGCCCGCCGGGGCACAAGGGAGAGGAGCGCGCTGCATCTTCTGGAATTGCGGAGGAAGAGACAGAGAGAGAGAGGGGGGATCGATCTCCTGCTGGCCACGAGGATCGGACTTCTTCACAACGCACCGTGCACTCTCTAATTCAGAGACTTTCAAGAGAAATACTTCTCTTTTCAGGGTGTTGATACCCTAATAACCCCTTTTCCTTAAGGAATCTCCGGAACCAGGAGAGAAGGAATTCCTCACAGAAGGCGGTTTTGAGAAGTAGCAAGAGGGTTCTACCAACCCTCTATTCTCTGATTCCCGAACCAGGGGAGAAGTGAATCTCATCGCTCGCATCGTCAAAGGGACAAAGTGGTCGCGCGCTGACCAGACTCCTATCGGCACACTTCTCCAGAATCTCTGAGGAGATCTACTTGTAATCTTTTGAGAATACTTGTAATTTAGCTCCTCAAACTCTTTATTTGTAAGTTTTCCCTTTTGCAAATTAATGGAAAACAAGATGGCGACTCCGCTGGGGACTGTATTCTCCACTGCCGAGAATCAAGTGTCGCAATGCGACGATCAGATCTTCGGGTCTATCTCTGAATTCAGAAAAGCCGGTGCAGCCAGATCCTCTCTGGCTAAATCTTCAAGAAAAGTCTCTACGGAGACAGAAAAGGTTCTTTGCGAACCTGCTGCGGTCCTTTGGCGCAACAAGGAAGCACGCCCGCGGCCCAAGTTCTGCACCTTTGAGAACTTGGTCGTCCAGATCGATCAAGGAAGATTTGAAGAAGTCCTCTCTGGGGGTGGCTTGATGCTTCGAGCACGGAAGCACAAGAAGGTCTTCACGACCAAGGTTTCAAATCAGAAACCAGAGGCAGAATCCTGCCAACACCCCACAGCCTCTCATGTGGCTAGTCAGGTTCCTTGCGAACCTAAGCATCCTCTGCCAAAGCGGATATGGAAGCCTAAACAGAAATATTCTGCTGAAGCTTCAAGCGTAGCTACGCCAAAACCGCGCATCTCTTATGAAGAAAAAGGCAAGATGCCTGCCTGCTCCAACAATACTGCCGACCATAAAGTTAAGACGGCAATCATACCGTCGCCTAGAGCAGCAATGCCTTTTGCCAGCCTTGTTTTCACAAGCAAAGCTACTGTACCTCAGCGTACTTATCGGGTCTACAGCCGCGAGGCTAGAACCAGAGCACAATTCAGTGCTGATCCGTTCCGCAGGGATAAGGAGGACGACACGTCGTCCTATGTGCATCCTGAGAAAGTCTCTACCCGAGATTGTTCAGGCCCCTACAGGGCCGACCTGCGAGAATTCTTGGCAAGTAAGCAGAAGTTGGAGCCCCTCCGAACTACTTCCCCTTGTTGTCAAAGAGGATGCCGGCTTGTGACAATCCATTCAGCCCGTTGCCGGCTATATTCAACCGAGGCCGCATCTCCGCACCGGCAATCAGTGTTTGATCGGCTGTTCACACATGTCCCAACGAAGCATCTTAGAAGGAGCGACTCGCGAGATCCAGCTTCTGCATCCGTCAACATGACCGGAAGAGGCCGAGAGCGACGCAAGGGAAGTCGAACATCTGACAACAGCCCCTGCAGCTCCCCAGATCCAGATTATAGCCCAGGCTTAGGCGAAGTCTTGGTGCAAGAAGAAGGTGTTTTCTGAAACACCAGGTCCAGGGTGGCAATACCCTATAATTACGAGCAGCCCTCCTCTTCGATGGCCCTGCCCGCGCTACAGCCCAGGCGGTCACCCCAATCATCCGATGGAGAAGATGAAGACAGCAGGTATGCCTCTTCAGCGATAGTCAGTTCTGTGCGGACGGACAAAGCATCGGTCAATATGGCTGATAACGCCAATGACGACCTTCGTCGGCGTTTGGAGGCTCAGGAGCAAACCTCCAGAACTCAACAGGAAGCCCTGGACAATATTCAACAGATGCTTGCTCGGCTCCTCAGCAACCAGAATGACGATGATACCGGAAGCAACCACGATGAGGAAAAGCACCTCAGCCATAATCCGCCCAAGACGGAGAGATCTAAGGAAGGCTCTTCCCTAGACGCCGAAGTCCTTAAGGGCCTCCAAGCCCAAATTGCATCCCTGACTCAGAGGGATGAATTAAAGAAAGTAGGGGCAGTCCGTCCTTACCCACTAGAATGGGACTCGGTGCCATATCCACCGAAGTTCAAACCACCAACGTTGCATACGTATGATGGTAAGAGCTCGCCGAATCAACACATTTACTATTTCCGGTCCCAGACTGGTAATGTTATAAGCAACGACGCCATCATGGCTAGGTTATTCATCGGCACCTTAAAAGGGGTGGCATTCGACTGGTTCCGAAGCCTCCCTCCGGGCTCTATCAATTCCTGGGTCGACCTAGAAACTCGGTTCCTCTCTCGCTTCTATGAGGATGACACCGAAGTGACTATGGACAAGCTCCTCTCCACTGTGCAGAAGAAGGGCGAATCTGTCCGTGACTACATTGAGCGATTCAGAAATTTATCCTTGATGTGTCCAGTGGGGATGCCATTACCCATGCTCTTACAGACATGCAGACACAACTTCTTAGATCAAGTAGAAGTCCGCATGGGGGCTGTCAAAGCCCACACTTGGAAGGAATTGGTCGAACAAGCTGAGATAGCCGAAAAGTCGGCTAAAAAGTTTGAACCTTCCGCCCCTAGAGGCAAATGGGGAATGAACAACAAAGGGTGTAGCGACCTCCCGCAGTCTTCCCAAGCTAAAGGCAAAGAGACTATGTCTGTGGAACTATCTGGAGATGCGCACTCAAAGGCCAAGAAGAGCGGCTTCAACAATCAGGAACCAAGTTCCCTCCAAAACAATACTCCTTCAGAGACGATCAGGTGGTCACGATATTCCATCTGCTCCACAAAGGGAATAAGATGAAGCTGCCAGATGCTCGGCGTCCTTATAAGATAGGGCGCACAAACGACCCCAAATACTGTCTCTATCATAGGATGGTGCATCATCCTACCGACAAGTGTTATGTCCTCAAGGACCGGATACAAGCACTGATTGATGCCGGCGTCCTGACACTGAAAACGGAGCAGAAGAAAGTCACTGCCAATATGGTGACTCTCGAATTCGGCACTGCCCAAAAGGTCACAGTTCCTGACGGGACCTATCCAGCCCTCACGCCGCGGTTGGAAGTCAAGCATTCTTCAGCCATAACTAAAGATGATAAGAGTCTCGTCCCCTTGACATTGGAAACGGGGGAAGTTATGTGGATACACCCAGACCTCGTCCAAGACGTACAGCGGGCGTCGAAGGACTCCAACAAAAAGGGCAAGTCCTGCAATGTCATCTCTGTCCTGCCAGATGATGACAATCTTACTTCGGCTTCCCTCAGCGATTCAGAAGGAGAAAAGCATGCTTGCACGGCGCAGGCAGATGCGCCTCAACAGACGGGCACCCGGTCTGGAAAGTCATACCTAAGGCAGTATGACAAGTCTACTGACGAGATACAACAGCAAACGACGTCAGTACCAATGCCAGCATCCACTCCAATTCCAACCAAAGGAAGAGAGATGCCTAAGGAAGTACGGTTCGACCATGTGTTGAAGAAACCGCCAGGCCTAGGGCTAGACACGCCCTTTCGCTTTGATATATTGGCCCACTTAGCCAATATCCCGGCTCGTATAACAATACACGAGCTCTTCATCTCTCTAAAGAGACAAGAGAGGCACTCAGAGATGCATTAGCCAACTCAGAGTCCTTTCTGACATGCGTACCGAGGTCCCTAACAATGAGATGCGGCCTCCCTGCTCAGAGTGTCATCACGCACAATCAAAGGTACCCGCTATTACATTCACGGCGGAAGACATGCTTCTCAAGGACAACAAGCACGATCGACCTCTGTACTATACCGGATATATCGGTTCAACCTGCATCGAAAGGGTACAAGTCGATCCGGGGTCTCCACTCAGCATCATTCCCAAAAGACTTCTCTATTTCCTCGGCATACCGCTGTACAGGTTGTCCGCAACCACTACTACCATATACGGTTTCAACGCCGGGAGCAGCCATCCACTTGGGAAAATTCGGCTCCGTTGCAGAATCGGGAGCCTGAAGTCAGAAGTGATATGTTATGTCATTGATGCTGACACGTCATATAACCTGCTGCTGGGACGACCTTGGATCCATGCCAACTGGATCGTTCCTTCCACCCTCCACCAATGCTTCAAATATGTTGAAGATGATGCGACAGTACGAACTGTCTTCGCTGAAAAGCAACCCTTCAAGGGGGTGGAAAACTACTTCACTGACGCTCTCCTGTATCAAGAGGCCGATGGAACGCTTGAAGAACCATTGCCAGATAATGATGAAAGTGGCAATGAGGCGGATTCAGAATCCGAAGCAGGCATGCCAGCTATTCTGATTGGCGAATCAATTATAGCATGTCTCAATGACCCCCAATGTAATATCCCTCCTGAAGAGGAAGGCGAATGGGTAATTAATGATAATATTTCTTTTGATTATCCTGCGGGTATTGGGTCGATTAAATCCATTACGGACGGCTCTCTGCATATGCCCTTACATAAGGCAGGTGTGTCCAGCACATCTGTGGAGGCTATAGAAGGGGCCACGCTGTGATCCCTCCATCCAAACAAGGTCAGTCTCTGATAATCTTCGGTAGAACCCAGCCACGGGGACCCACATTTGCAGACTCAAGCTCAGAGTCAGATGCTCCACAGTTCTTTCATTATGTGCCATCAACGCGCTATATTATGAAGAAAATGGGTTACAACTTGAAGCAGGGAGCGGGCCTGAACTTCGGAAAAGGAAGACGCAGTTTGATGCGTAACTTCGTCCCAAAAGGGAAACCTTCAAATTACTATGATAGTACACGCAGGGGTTGGGTTATGTCACACCCACATCATCAGCAACAGTTCAAGCCGAAGGCGATGGGTCGATTCCGTCACAGTCGGCTTCATCCTCCGAATGGGACTCAGATGTCAGCATAGGAGGAATATTCGAAAGCCTCATGACTTCAAGCAGCCAGTTGGAACCCGCAGAGGTCGCCAATGAGGAATCATGGGCCCAGCAATTAAACCTCCAATGGGAAAAGCGGTTTGAGCGGCGTGAACCACCCACTGAAGACAAGGTGATCCAGGTCAACCTGGGAAGTCAAGATCGTCCTAAACCCATCTTTATAAGTGAAAGCCTATCACTTATAGAAAAGGAAGAATTGATAATGCTCATAAAAGAGTATATAGACGTCTTCGCCTGGAGCTACGAAGACATGCCAGGACTTGATCCACAGGTCGCTATGCACCGTCTAAACATCAAGCCCGACGTTAAGCCGGTCAAGCAGCAACAACGTCAGTTCCGCCCAAACATCATGGAAGCTATTGAAGCCGAAGTTCACAAACTCATTGCATGTGGCTTCATCCGGGAGGAACAACATCCAGATTGGGTGGCTAATATAGTCCCCGTCCTCAAGAAGAATGGGAAAATACGAATCTGCATCGACTACCGTGATCTCAATACGGCCTGTCCCAAAGACGAGTTTTCACTGCCCATCACCGACGTTATGATTGACAACACATGCGGATTCGAAAGGATGTCTTTCATGGACGGCTTCTCAGGGTACAACCAGATCAAGATGTATCCCGACGACGAGAAGCATACTTCGTTCCGAACGCCATTGGGGTATACTGCTACACTGTAATGCCCTTCGGACTGAAGAATGCCGGAGCAACCTACCAGCGGGCAATGAGTACCATCTTCCGTGACCATCTCCGAAAAACAGTCGAATGCTATGTCGACGGCATTGCTGTCAAAAGCCGCAACAAAGATGAACATCTTCGTGACCTGAGAACGATGTTCGATATAATGCGGGCTCATCAGTTGAAAATGAACCCGACAAAGTCCTTCTTGGGAGTGTCAAGCGGCAAGTTCCTTGGGTTCATTGTCACATCAAAAGGGATTCATCTGGACCCAGACAAAGTCAAAGCCATTCAGAGCATGCATCCACCAAGGAATCTCAAGGATCTCAGAGGCTTGCAAGGCAGGCTGGCCTACATCAGAAGATTCATTGCAAATCTTTCGGGCCGTTGCCAGCCCTTCACCCGGCTCATGAAAAAGGGTACTGCCTTCGTATGGGATCAGGCTTGTCAGGAAGCTTATGAAGACATCAAGAGGTATCTCACAAAATCTCCGGTCTTAGTGGCCCCTACATCTGGGAAACCATTCTTGCTTTACGTAAAGGCCCTGGACCATTCCCTCGGTGCCCTCCTCGCTCAGAAGGACGACAATGGCTATGAGCAAGCCATTTATTATCTGAGCAGGACCCTCATAGGAGCGGAATCTCGCTACAATCCTATCGAGAAAGAGTGTTTAGCTCTCGTCTTCGCTGTTCAGAAGACACGACATTATTTGGTTGGCCAAACCATACATGTCATCTCCAGGGTGAACCCTTTACATCTTCTCATGACGAAGCCAGGGTCACTGAATTCAAGGTTGGCTAAATGGGCACTCCTGTTGTCCCAATACGACATGACCTTTACCCCTCAGAAGGCGGTTAAAGGTCAGGCCCTTGCAGAGTTCTTGGCTGCGCATCCAGTTCCGGAACATTCAAAGCTTCACGAAGACATCCCTGATGAAGTCTTCGAGTCTAATGCAACTTCAGTAGAGGAAGTGCGGCAGATGTTCTTCGACGGAGCATCGCGAATGGGCCCCAAAGGCAAGATTATTGCCGGAGTGGGGGTTGTGTTCATCTCCCCACAGGATCACATCCTTCCCAGAGCATTCTCCTTGACAGAGCCATGATCTAACAATGTAGCGGAATACAATGCTCTGCTCATTGGTCTCCAGCTCGCCCATGGAATGGGGGTACGCTACCTCGAAGCCTATGGCGATTCAAAGCTGATCATCAGTCAAGTCAAAGGCGAATATGAAGTCCGCCATGAGGACTTGGTGCCTTATTACCATACAGCCATCGAACTGGCTAGCCTATTTGAAGGCTTCTACATTGGGCACGTGTCCTGATCTCAGAATACTAAGGCAGATGCCCTCGCTGCATTAGCGACAACATTAGCCTTGCCAGCCGACACCGAGTATCACCTCACAGTCGCGACCCGGCATCTCGTATGCTCTAAGCATATGTTAAGAATCCGAGAGGTCCATAATGTCTCCACGGATCTTGAGCCAAGGGATTGGCGCTTCCCTCTCATTGACTATGCTCTGCATGGTCTGCTTCCAGATGATTCTAAAGAAGCGGCATCCATCAGGCGAAGATCTCTCCGGTTCTACTACGATTCGACTTTGAAGACACTTTACCGTCGTTCATATGACGGTGTCCTCCTCCATTGCCTCTCTCATTCAGAGGCACAGGAAGTGCTTAAAGAAGCACATGATGGCATTTGCGGAGCTCATCAGCCGGGTCCAAAGCTTAAAGACAGGCTGCATAGACTTGGGTATTACTGGCCGACCATGGTAGCCGATGCCACCCAATATGCACGAAGGTGTAAGGCGTGCCAAGTCCATGCAGACTTCATACACCAGCCTTCGGAGTTGCTCCACCCTACTGTTGCTTCATGGCCATTTGAAGCATGGGGAATCGATGTCGTAGGGCCAATCAGCCCCTCTTCGGCAAGAGGTCACCGGTTTATCCTGGCAATAACCGATTACTTTTCAAAGTGGGCAGAAGCTATACCATTGGCCGAAGTCAAGACCTCCAATGTGGTTCACTTTATCAAACACCATGTCATCCATCAATTTGGTGTCCCCAGGCGGATCATCCACGACAATGGTCCCCAATTCATAAGCCAAGTATTCTATCGGTTCTGCGATAAATACCGAATTCAGAATGTGGCTTCAACTGCCTACAATCCTGTCGCTAATGGCTTGGCAGAAGCATTCAACAAGACAATCATCAAGCTACTCAAGAAGTTCGTCTCCTCGAATAAGCGAGATTGGGATGAAAAGCTCGGTAAGTGCCTCTGGGCTTACCGGACCACGGTTCGGACTCCGACAGGCAATATGCCTTTTTCCCTGGTATATGGGTGCGAAGCAGTGCTCCTATTGGAAATCCAGATGCCGTCATTGCGAGTAGCCCTGACTACTAAAATGACATCAGAAGACAATAATCGCCTGCGTCTTCAAGAGCTTGAAGCCCTAAACGAGAAGCGGCTACAAGCTCAGCAACACATCGAGCTATATCAGGCTCGGATGTCAAAAGCCTTCAATAAGAAGGTTAAGCAGAGAGTCTTCCAGAAAGGAGACCTGGTCTTAGCCGTCAGACGACCGATGATTATGACGCACAAGACCAAAGGCAAATTTCAGCCTAAATGGGAATGACCGTTTGTAATAGAAACGGTCTATTCAAACGGAGCATACCGCCTTATGATTGTAGATGGCGACAGACTCATGATGCCGATTAATGGCAAATTCTTAAAGAAGTACTATCCTTAATCAAGGATCCTTCTCTCGATCAAGTTAACCTTACACCTCTGATCGAGACCCCCGCGTCCGAAATTCGCACACAGAGATTCTTTCTCTTCCTCCAAGCGAGATCATACAACCATGAACCAATAGGAGCCTGGTCGTGCATTGGTTGTCTCGAAGGCGAATCAAGTTTATGCATACATTAACCTGATAATCCAACATCCTTACAGTTAAGGATAGAGGAAAATGTTGGCCTGTAAGCCCCACATAAGTCCTCGACAACTCATCATGCTGAGGGAATAGCATGACTAGCCCAACTCAAACGGTAGTTAGTAAAGGCATATCAAACCCGTTGATAGTTGGGGGTTTGCTAAAATCCTAAGGGACCTGTTCCCATTTGATTCCCTCTCCAGAGTCACTTACCAATTCTCATCCATAGAATGGTAGGACCACATATATATCCCGCTGTTACGTTAACATTTAACCTATGACAGCAGTCCCCTCATTTCTCCTCGTGAGAACGAGACCTCCAGAGTCACTTACCAATTCTCATCCATAGAATGGTAAGACTACATATATATTCCGCTGTTACGTTAACATTTAACCTATGACAGCAATTCTCTCATTTCTCCCCGAGAAAACGAGACCTAGCATTTATTTTTGAGCTTGGTGGCTTCTCAACCAGTTATGTCATCGCGACCTCTGAACTGGCAGATAGCCAAGTCTCATCTACCATGAGCTTAGTGGCGTCTCAACCGGTTATGTCATTGCGACCTCTGAACTGGCAGACAGCTAAGTTTCATTTATTTTTGAGCTTGGTGGCTTCTCAACCAGTTATGTCATCGCGACCTCTGAACTGGCAGATAGCCAAGTCTCATCTGTTTTGAGCTTGGTGGCTTCTCAACCAGTTATGTCATCGCGACCTCTGAACTGGCAGATAGCCAAGTTTCATCTACCATGAGCTTAGTGACGTCTTAACCAGTTATGTCATTGCGACCTCTGAACTGGCAGACAGCTAAGTTTTATTTATTTTTGAGCTTGGTGGCTTCTCAACCAGTTATGTCATCGCGACCTCTGAACTGGCAGATAGCCAAGTCTCATCTGTTTTGAGTTTGGTGGCTTCTCAACCAGTTATGTCACCGCAACCTCTGAACTGGCAGATAGCCAAGTTTCATCTACCATGAGCTTAGTGGCGTCTTAACCAGTTATGTCATTGCGACCTCTGAACTGGCAGACAGCTAAGTTTCATTTATTTTTGAGCTTGGTGGCTTCTCAACCAGTTATGTCATCGCGACCTCTGAACTGGCAGATAGCCAAGTCTCATTTATTTTTGAGCTTGGTGGTTTCTCAACCAGTTATGTCATCGCGACCTCTGAACTGGCAGATAGCCAAGTTTCATCTACCATGAGCTTAGTGGCGTCTCAACCAGTTATGTCATTGCGACCTCTGAACTGGCAGACAGCTAAGTTTCATTTATTTTGAGCTTGGTGGCTTCTCAACCAGTTATGTCATTGCAACCTCTGAACTGGCAGATAGCCAAGTCTCATTTATTTTTGAGCTTGGTGGCTTCTCAACCAGTTATGTCATCGCGACCTCTGAACTGGCAGATAGCCAAGTCTCATCCAATTTTGAGCTTAGTAGCGTCTCAATCGGTTATGTCATTACGACCTCTGAACTAGCAGACAGCTAAGTCTCAATCTTGAGTCCTGTTGACATTTGCAAAAGACAGGTCTCGATACTTGCTGACATTTACAAAAGGCAGGTATCTCCCCTTTTAGCCCCGCAAAGGGCTAACCTCGAGACTGGCAACGCCTTAATCGGTTATGTCATCGCGACCTCTGAACCAACAGACAGCCATGTCTCATTATCCAAACAAACAAAGACGGCGTTTTCAAGGGAGAACAAGATTGGAGATTCAATAGGAAGTCAAAACAAAAAAAAAAGAATTTCCATTAATGCCAAAAGGATGGGATACATGGAGGCGCATATACAACAACCTACAGTCGTACATTGTAAGCTCTGAGCTGTTCCCTAAGAGAAGCTAGCCTCGTTCTCCTATCATCAGCAGCCTGGGATAGCGCCTGTGACCTCAGCTCAGCCTCATTGAAATTCATCGCCTGAGCCAGACGAGCTTCGACCTCCGCCAAAGTCGCCCTCTGTGACGACTCCTGCCGCGCTAGTTCCTCATTCTGAGCTCTGAGCTGTTCAAGCCGCGCAGTTTCTTCAAGACGCACTGGCACGGCCTTGGATAAGAGAAGATTTGCTTTCCTAATCATATCCTCGGCCCTCCTAATCTTGTCTTCAGCGTCAAGAAGAGCACTGGTGGAAGGTCAATTGCGCTCTCAACCTCTGCGTGCCTCGCTTCCAAGGACTCCAAGTCGGAGGAGATAGCCTTAGCAGCCTCTTGAGCAGCAAGCCGAGCCTCGTGCCTTTGGGCAACAAGATGTGCGAGCCGTTCATCAGCTAAAGACGTCGGGTCCGAAAGATGCAGACGGCGCCACTCCTCTACGTCCTTTCAAGATCATCCACCAGGAGTTCCAAAGCAGTGGCTTGATGATACCCCTCAAAGTCCCGAATGCACTCAATGCCATAGGAGAGGACCACTTTTAGCTTTGAAAATGGCATAGGCGAGCCCTTCAAGACCAGGTCGATAGTCCGCTCCAAGCTATTATAAAAGCTATCGACCAGATCACCTATATAGTCATTCTCAGCTTTAGCAATTTCTGGTAGAGAGGCAACCTCGGAGTAGTCCACCAGCCCGGTCGACACCGCCGCAGAAGAAGCAGCGGGAACATTGACAGCAGCAGGACAAGCCAAGGGCGACCTCGGCGGAGTCCTCATCGAAATCAGCACGCCAGCCACCGCGAAGGAAGGACTGGCGACCACCTCGTGAGCAACAGGCTCAATCACCAGGGTCGGAGAAGTAGGGTTTGTGATCACCCTCAACCCCACAGTGGGCAAAATTGTCGGCACCTCACCCGGGCGTGAGGACACCTTCGGGACTGTCGCCTCCACAACCTCTGATCTTTCAACTGCCTTAGGCTGATAAGGGGGCAGGTCGCCGTACAGCGCGTCCAACACAGCGCATCCGCCGCGGTCGAAGCGCACAACTCACCCTCTGACCCCTCAGAGGAATCCCCGGCTCCTTAGAAGCTGGTACACCTTGAGGCCCGACACCTGTGATAAGACTGTGGTTAGTCAAGGCACAACAAACAGAAGAAGCCAAGAGGTCATCGTCATACCGAAGGCTGAGGTCGCCTCGTCAGTCGCATCAGTCTCTAAGAGCCCCATAGGGAAATTCTTAGCAGAGTCAACGCGAATAGCCGGCCCGCTCTCGCTCGCCGAATATCCGCCGGACCACCCAACAGAGCTCGACGCCACAGGACTTCCTTTGGAAGTCCCAGCGCCCGAGGGACCAATATCGGCCGCATCACCTCCGGATTCCTCCGAGTGGGCGAAGGAACCAGCTGCAGTCCCATAAGCGAATAGAGGATCATAGTGATCCCCTTGCTCTCCGGCCTCCTCAGCTCCTGCAACAAGAAGCAAATGATGAGTTATTTGGAATACACGAAAGGCGTATCATATAGATGGGGTCAATCTTACCAGTAGTCGGTCCAGCAACCGACGGCTCAGCCACTAATGGAGCAGCAGAAGGGAACGCTGCGGAGGGTTCGCCCTCTACCACAATTGTAGGAGCCTGGCGACGGGGCTTCTTCGCCAACTACTTCCTACGGGATCCACTCCCACGCTTCCTCTTGAAGTGGACGTCAGAATCCTCTTTCTCCACTTCTTTCACACATTGTGAGGGAGCTGTCCCCACCACACCAGAGCCAGCTTCACGAGTATCAGCTTCATGAGTATCAGCTCCCGTCCCCGCCTCGAAGCGAGGACTCCCTGCATCAGAAGCCTCGCTATCATCCACAGCGATGAACTCCTCTATGCCTGGGACGCGAACCCGTTTGCCTTCCTTTCTCTCAGAAGCCTTCCGCCTCATTCGATGAGAGATTAACTTCACACCCGAACGGTTGGCATTAAATCCAAGAGGTGTGGAGTTGGAAGCCGCGTACCACTGGCAGAAGCACAGGGTCGTCCGAAGGCTGGGATTCTTCAACGGCGTGCGCAGCCACGCCCCAGTGCCATCCGTAGTAAAGAACCGCCAGGCACGGGCCCCATCAATAAGGCTCCCCATGAAAGCCAGGTCCGAATTGGGGTTGCCCACGTACAGCTGGTCGTACCCGAACTGGCGGGCAAACCGGCTCGGGACGTAGGGTTCCAGGTAGCAGGTATCCCCACTCCTGTACAGCAAGTGCGAGGGCCGGATGCTGACCAGCCACTCGAAAATGCCCCGACTCATAGGAGACCGCCCTGACTCCGCATCTCAGAATTCCTCGTTGTATCCTGCACCCCGAATGCGAGAAAAACAGCGGAACAGGCTATAAGCGTCATGACGACGCACTAACTTACGGGCCTCGGCCACATAGGTTTTCAGCCAAGAAAAGCCTTCGAATCGGTGAAGAAGCGCCGTTCGAACACCCTGCGGAGGGTCCTCCCCAGCTCCAATCAAAGTAGGGCAGTGTAAGGCGAACCACGCCATCAAGTAGGTGTACGGTAGACCTACCCTAGGATTGGGTCCGTCACAAGGCAGAACGGCACCCTTCTCTCGCCTCGACGCCGGTGGCCTGCAGAAAGCCTCCGTTAGTGCACGAAGGGCCCTCTGAATACAACACACCATGGCCGGGAGAAGACCCAGACGGTGGCCATGGACCAAGCGAACGACAGGCAGCAAGACATTCGGGTGGACGATGTCACCCGAGGAAGACGGCACTACACATTTCTTTAACCAAATGGTCAAGAAACCGGCCAGTAGCGCCTTTCGAGACATAGGCCGGCGAGCCTGATGGTGAAAGCTCCGAAGGACATCACCTTTCTCATAGGGACCATCGTCTTCTGTCACGACGATGTCCCTTTGAGCATGCGTCTCCATCCGTTCCAAGATGTCCCCTTCAGCAACTCTGCAATGAACTGCTTCAGGAGCATCCTTCATATCTGGGAACAAATAGCTCCCCCAGCTCTTTAAGCTCTTCGAGCTACCTTTGCTGCCACCATGAATGCTGGAACAAATGTGCAAGTGGCACATCAACTCCCGATAAGTCTCGAGCAAAACAGGCTCCTGCTTCTCCAGGAGAGCCAACTCCGCCTCACAGGGAAAGTACTCTTCGTACGGAAGAGACCCGAAAGGCAAAGCAGAGATTTCCCACATCTCATGTAAGGCCATGCCCAACTCGCCAACCGGGGTGAAGAAGGTCCCCGAACCCGGGCAGTACAACTCAAGGATGGCGTAGAAGCACGCCACCTTCATCTCAATATCGTAGCAGGTCGCCCTGACGGTCTCATGGAGGTTTAACCTCTCCAAGTCCCCCTCGAAATGAGCAAGGACATAGTTGGTCAACTCCGCCCACCATGTCTTAGGAGGATGAACCCAACCGGGAGCCCTGAAATCAGTGGCAGGGTAGTTCCCGTTAACTGCGCAGAACTGGGTGCCAAAGGTCTGCGTCACAGCCGGGTTCTCTCTCACTGGAAGTTCCCGCGATACCTTCCCAGGGTATAGGCCCATTATGCTGTGGGGAGGGCCCGCCCTTGAGTAGCCGGATTGAGATGTCAATCTCCCGACATGGACGGACTCGACATTTTGGCTCACGCCCCACGCCATCTTCCGAGCCTGAGTCACATTCACGAAGGAAGACAAAGGAAAGTGCCGCTTAGTGGACGGAAGGTAAAACTTCTCGCCATCCAATTGAAAGATCCATTGTCCTTCGCCTGCCTGCAACTGGCGATCGGGATCAGGTGCGGCATCCCCGAACATAAAGTCAGGCTTTTTGTAAGTCCGACGGTCAATATCCTCAAGATGAGCCGTGGTCAAGATACTCCGCGTGGTCTGCGGATGACCGCCTTGGATGAGTGTATCCCGGACAAGGGAGCTCCGCTCACTGAACAAAGAAGCCTGTCGATAGAACTGCAGGCTGATGTTACCATTTGCTCGACTGGTTAGCCCGAACAGACTGTTCTGGAGACCGGAAGCGTAATGCACTGCAAAGACAGAAATGAGCTATGATTAGTTCACCAACCAAGTGGATACGAAGACATAAAAATTCACTAAGGCATAGCCTCGCTCAGCGAGCAAGGCCAGCAAGGCGATAGCTTCGATAAAGCTTGATCTTGCGGATAAAGCTGCATTTTTGCAGAAAACGTCCAAAGTACCAACTTCGCTTAAGCAGGAAGTGGTATAGCCCTAAGGGCTGACGTCACCAAGAGGGCATCATGGTCAAAAGTCACCCTTCGTGGCCATGACTGAAGGAACAGACCTATATCCTGTTCCTCAACAGGATGGAGACTGCCCGAGTAATGGCTTCGTACGGAAGCCTAAAGAAGAACTGTTCGGTTCTTAATTCCCTTGTGCAAGGAAAATAGGGAGGTTTAGGGAGACGAGTTCCCTAATGAGGACAGATCATATTCGATCGTCCTGATAGCCAATTGTCAGCTCCAAAGGAGAGAGACCACGGTCTCTAATCAGATAGGAAAATCCCTTACCGGTGACTGGTCGCTCGATGACCGGAGGAGGAGGGCCCTCCGCTGCAGAAGTTGCCACTTCTTTTCCCGCTCGTCTTTTGGGCGCCATTGAAGAGCTGCAAGAGTTCTCAAAAGATCTCTGAACGAAGAAGGAAGAAGGAAAAGGAAGAGTCAAAAGTTCTCTGAAAAAAAGGAGACCTTTCCATGCTCAGCCCGATTGGGCTTTTATAGGCCAATCAGCGCCTGAAACGAGGCCTCGAAAAAGGGCACATGCCGCCGTTTCGAATTAATTCGAAACACCGCCTGAAGCGCCCAAAGCGCCTTCCCGAGAAGCGCTGGTTCAACTCCACTAAGGGTTAACTTCGCACTGGAGCAAAGTGCGGACTTCGCACAATCCTTCAAGGACTTCACCGAGAGGCGTACCGTAGCCCTCTAAAAAGACGCTGCTCGCGGGACATGCCAGTCTCGCGAAGATCATTCAAAGAAAGGACTATGTCCTTAGCTCCGTACACAGTTTAGCCCCGCTATGGCCAAACTCTCAATGAAAGCAAGCAAAAATCAGATGATTAGAAGATGAACTTTCATTGATTTAAAAGGAAGGGTACATTGATATTACATCAAAGTTGTGTTTCATACAACATACCCAGTTGCTTAACAAGGTCATTTACGCAAAAGGCATACAAGTGGCTTTATCTGCTTCTAAGTCAAACCGACTGGACAAGGAAGGCCTTCCTCCTGCACAAGGCCGTAATCAGTGGTGCCGCAAGGACACGGTCATTATTCTCCACAAAAATGGCAGATCTTGCCAGGCCATTTTTGTTGAAGCCTGGCAATAAAAACCTATCGCCGCCAACACGATAGATCACGTATAATGGGAATCGCCAGTGATACCAGTGATCTAACGGGTGCGATGCCCACTTTCCCGAAGTGGATCGCCCCCAAAGGCCACCAAAGTTGAAAGTCGGCAATGATGCCGGCGATCCCACAGGCGACGCCCACTATCTTGAAGCGGATCCTCTCCGGTAAAAGCGGGGGCCAGCCTCACCTCAGAACAAATCATCTCGGATAAGAGGCTGCCAACAGCCTCTGGGACACGCACCCGCTGCCCCGAATAGTTCCTCCTGCTTAAAAGTAAAGCTTCAACTGGGGAAGCATAAGGCAATTTCATGGTTTCTTCCATCAAGTTACCAGACTGGCAAACATAGCTCACTGCAAGGCAAATTGGAGCAAGTTAGCAGTTAAGCACAGAAAAAGCTGCAAAAAAAATACTAAGTCAGATTCTTTGGCGGCAAAGCAATCCAACTTCAGTCAAAGCAGAGGATAAGCCTCGCCTGCACAGCAACCGATGGGCTAGCTCAGCAAACGCCAAGTCCTAGCCTCGCCTATATGGCAAAGTCAGACTGATCTTGTGAGATACAGTCTCAACCTCACCAATATGGCAAGACTGGCTTAACTATTGAAGAGACTAAGTCCCAAGTTCTGCCTGCGTAGCGGACTTAACATGCAGTGACCTCTTTCTGATCAAGACAAAATGATAGCTTCGCAGAAAGCTATGATGAGATCCTTCTCTGCAGCAGCCAATTGCAAAGATGAAGAACAAGGGAAACTAATCCCTGAAGCAGCTGTCAAAGCTAAATTAAGGGAGATGAATTCCCTAAAATCGGTGAAGTCTTTGAATGATCAAGACTTACCGGTCCTTGGCCGGATAAGAACCAGAGTGGGCATTCCCACTAATTCAGAGATATGAGTATCTCTCTCAACCAAGAGAAGAGAAGGAGGGCAGAACACTTCTCTTCAGAGGACCTCAAGCGTCCTATTTATAGGCCCCATGGCCTGAGCGCAACCACCTCAAGCGTGGAAGCACGCGCGCATTCAAAGGCATTTATTGCGCCTTGATAATAGGGACGGTTTCCATGGGAACCGTACAAAGGAAGAAAACGTCTCCCTCATAAAAGGCACTTATGGCGCCTTGAAGAAAGGGAATATCCTCCCTTGGAAACTTGCAAATCGGAGAATATCTCCCTCGGTCAGCGCAAGAGAAGGAGTAATCTCCCTTGAAGATCGACCCACGGCAGTTGGCCTCGGGAAAGCAACGGACGTTCCAGAGCGAACCTATCTCCGGAAGCCCAGATGCGGAGCTACCCGCACGCGAAGCAGAGTCGCGAATCTGCACAATTCTTCGGCAAATTTATCTCAAAGCAGGATTGAAAGCGAAGCTGAACTCAACCATCATGGCGATGTTCATACTCCACACACCACCAAAGCAGTTCAAAGTGTTTCGAAGTCTGGGCTATTGCAGACTTTCGAAAACTTTGAAGGGGGTCTTGTTGACACTTAAAAAAGACAAGATTCTCATTGGTCTGAACAATGTCTAGCGACAGACGAGCTGAAGACCAGTTTTTACCCATCTCCAAGGGACAAGGAAGCAGCTTGGACTCCACTGATCCAGCAAGCAGAACAGTGAACCCGGATTATTTCTAAACAGACCTCAGCAGGTCTAAAATGCTAGCATTTAGCATTACATTAGCCCAAGGAGATAGCCTCGCTTGAGAGGCTAACATCATCCGACTTCGCCTTGAAGTCATCCAAAGCATCGCCAGAAAGCTAACTGACAGCTTCGCCGAAAAGCCTCTTTTCGGACTTCGCTAAGAATTGCCTCTAGCTCCGCCATGAGCTTCAAAGCGGGCAGCTCCGCTATTGGTCTGCTATGGTCAACCTTTGACCAATTAAATCTCCGGATGAGATTGGATCCGAGCAAATCAAATCCAATCGGGATTCAAATATGGCAGGTGATTGCCACAATCTTTTGACTCTCTTGAAACGAGTAAGAGGATCAGAGGAAATCCTCCAGCGATATGGAAAGGATCATAACAAATCGGAAAGACCAACCGACTTGCCATTCTCTAGCTTCGCAGAAGCTATTTTAGCCTCGCAGCAAGGCTACTTTCTAAATTCAAACAGATTCGGTTCAATCTGTTTCCATATCTTCAAGGGGGTGGTTTTACCCTTGCTCTCCCTATAAATAGCCCGCCAGGGGAACAAGGGAGAGGAGCGCGCTGCATCTTCTGGAATTGCGGAGGAAGAGACAGAGAGAGAGAGGGGATCGATCTCCTGCTGGCCACGAGGATCGGACTTCTTCACAACGCACCGTGCACTCTCTAATTCAGAGACTTTCAAGAGAAATACTTCTCTTTTCAGGGTGTTGATACCCTAATAACCTCTTTTCCTTAAGGAATCTCCGGAACCAGGAGAGAAGGAATTCCTCACAGAAGGCGGTTTTGAGATGTAGCAAGAGGGTTCTACCAACCATCTATTCTCTGATTCCCGGAACCAGGGAGAAGGGAATCTCATCGCTCGCATCGTCAAAGGGACAAAGTGGTCGCGCGCTGACCAGATTTCTATCGGCACACTTCTCCAGAATCTCTGAGGAGATCTACTTGTAATCTTTTTGAGAATACTTGTAATTTAGCTCCTCAAACTCTTTATTTGTAAGTTTTCCCCTTTTGCAAATTAATGGAAAACAACCACAGTCGATCAATCGAGCGGTCCACCATCTCTTTCATCTGCTACTGCTTCCTTTGCGCGGTCGACCAGGTGATCGATCAGGCGGTTGACAGCTATGTTCCTTGTGCACATTTGTGCATGGCCGGTCGACCTCTAGTCAACTGATCCCCTATCTTCGTTGCATCTGGTCTTCCACCATATACCATTGAACTCCGATCTTTGGGCTATCTCCTCCGATGAGTTAAAAAACTCTGCCATCAAGATTTTACACTCTCCCCACACTCTCTGCTATTTAATATGATAGATAAATAAAAAGTTTGAGTGGTTGGTTACAAAAAAATAAAGTAAAATACAAATCATTTATATACTAGAATTATTTTATATTATTATACAAATATGCAATGCCTCATACGTCAGTATAACTTGATTCCTCCCAACCACCACTTCTTTATATATTTTCATTTCCTATTTTACCCTTTCCCATCGCCCTGACGTTGCTCACCCCCAGCCCTGACTCTTACGCAGAGTAATTTGCTGGTCAGCCTACGCGGTCAGGTCATCGTGGGGGTTAAAAAGGGGGCGGGAAGCCCTCTACTTGGGGTCTCAGGGGACAGAGCCCGATTAAGTTAAAACCTACACACAAAAATACAGAATTTCAGAACTTAAAAATAGTAGTGCAAGGCGCTCAATTCTACCGCTATAGCAAGTGCTATGCGGGTCGTGATCCACAAGGAGGAACTAGCAATGGAAGCTATTTTAGTAAGTTCTCTTTTAGATTACAAAGAATGGTTAAAGATCTTCTTTTAGCTCTTAAAAGAAAAGGAAAAATAAGTTAAAGTTAAGTTAAAAAGAAAGTTGTAGATTGAGAAGGAGGAGAAAATAGAAAATAGATATTTACAAAGAAATTGAAAAGAGTGATAAAAGAGTTGGGTGTTGATGGTGTTGGTGATCTAAACTAAAGAATTAAAAGAAAAGAAAGAAAAGCTAAAAGAAATACTTACCTCCTCTGGCTGATAACTTATCTGGAACCCTTGCATGTTTTACCTTACTTCGGAGGCGATCAACACATAACCGATAAGATCGAGCTCAGTCCCCATTCGCATTACATCATCAAGACGAATAAGAATGAAATGATACGGAATCTTGAGGAGAGAACATCATCATAAAATATCGGTGGCACTCACACAAACATGGTTTTATTGATACTTCTAAGTTCACTTGGACATTCATCAAAACCAAAAGAGGAAAAGTAGAAAATAGAAGAAGAACATATAAACAAGAAAAGCATGAAGATGTTACCTTTGATTACTTGTAGAAACGATGAAAGAAAGGAGGAGGTTACATCTGTGTCACTCTCAACATAAGTCTCCCTCTTACTTACATGAATCTCAGTCTAGCATATACTTACAAAGAAATAAAAAATTACATAAAAAATAAAAAGTTACACTAAAAAGAAGCCTAAAATCTATCTCTGCATCGTCGTCCCTGTGGTCTCTGAAAAACCCGTATTTATAGGCAAAACCCAACAGAGGAGAGCGTACAAAGATAAGGGGAGCAAGCGCTCCCCCAACTCTTTTAACAAAGCTGCGAAAACGCGACTATGGCTGCATTTTTGCAGCCTGGCTGTGGCCAGGTGGCCACAGCCGAGGGGGTACAGCTCCTCATTTCGCGATATGACTTTATCTGGTTCTGGAATCTCCGCTTCAAGGCAAATCAGATCAGGGCAAATCAGGGAAAATCAAATCGGTTAAAAACCAATTAGAACAAATCTCTACAAATCTATTGGTTAAAGCCCAAGATTAAAGACCGTTTCGTCAAATCTAGGAGCTGAAACGGGAAATCTAGAGCCAGATAAAGTCATATCGTGAAACGAGGAGCTGTACCCCCTTGGCTGTGGCCACCTGGCCACAGCCAGGCCGCAAAAACGCGGCCATAGCCGCATTTCTGCGGCTTTGTTAAAGGAGTTAGGGGAGCGTTTGCTCCCCCTATCTTCGCTCTCCTCTGTTGGGTTTTTCTATAAATACTAATTTTTCAGAGACCACAGGGATGACGGTGCAGAGATATATTTTAGGCCAGTTTTTCATTCTTTTTAGTGTAGGTTTTTATTTTCTTTTTATGTAACTTTTTATTTCTTTGTAAGCACAAGTTAGACTGAGATTCATGTAAGTAAGAGAGACTTATGTTTAGAGCGACACCAATGTAACCTCCTCCTTTCTTTCATTGTTTCTACAAGTAATCAAAGGTAACATCTTCATGCTGTTCTTGTTTATATGTTCTTCTTCTATTTTCTACTTTTCTTCTTTTGGTTTTGATGAATGTCCAAGTGAACCTAGAAGCATCAATATACTCATGTTTGTGTGAGTGTCACTAATATTTCATGATGATGTTCTCCTTCTCAAGATTCTGTATCATTTCATTCTTGTTCGTCTTGATGATGTAATGGGAATGAGGACTGAGTTCGATCTTATAGGTTATGCATTGATCGCCTCCGAAGAAAGGTATAACATGCAAGGGTTCCAGGTAAGTCATCAACCAGAGGAGGTAAGTATTTCTTTTAGCTTTTCTTTCTTTTCTTTAATTCTTTAGTTTAGATCACCAACAACATCAACACCTAACTCTTTTATCACTCTTTTCAATTTCTTTGTAAATATCCATTTTCTATTTTCTCTACCTTCTCAATCTACGACTTTCTTTTTAACTTAACTTTAACTTATTTTTCCTTTTCTTTTAAAGAACTAAAAGAAGTTCTTTAACCATACTTTGTAACTTAAAAAGAACTTATTAAAAAGCTTCCATCGCTAGTCCCTCCTTGTGGATCACGACTGGAATAGCACTTGCTATTGTGGTAGTATTGAGTACTTGCACTCTTTATTTTATGTTCTGTAATTCTGTATTTTTGTGTGCAGGTAAAACCTCAATTAAATCTTGACGCCGTTACCGGGGAGGGACGGTAAGTAACTCTTTTAAGTTTATATTTTTGGTTAGCCTTCTTCTTTGTTCTTGGTGTACAAGTTTAACAACAAGAAAAATTTTTGCTGCAGTGGACATATAAGTGGCCCTGGCCTCTGCTTAAGAAACCAGAGCCAAGAAGCGCTCAGACTTGCTACATTCTAGTGACAATCTGAGTGAACTACTAACCTGTATTTCTGCAGGTTGAGTGAATTGCAAAGCTGAAATTCTATGGCTATTTATTTCCTTGTTTGTCTCATTGTATATACTTTCTAAACTCAACAATAAAATGATGTTTGTTAAATGCTAAAAACGGTTTAGACTTGCATTAGGCACGTGTCTAATTCGTTTACATTTTTTTATTATTGTTGAAGAGTGTTGGAGCAAAAGGTACGTATGCATAGCATATAGTTTATGAAACATTCTTGAGTGATTATTTGCTTGTTGAATGTTACTTTTCTATATCCTGCACACTTTGCATAATCAATCTTAAGGGCTTGTCTTATAAACAAGATAAGGTGGGGAAGTCATTATCCATTCTTAGCCCACAAATCATCTCCAAGCATGCACTAACCCTAGCCTAACTAAAACTGAGTAGACGTTGGCCATAGGGACATCTCTGACTCATATAAGAGACTGACCTAAGGGGAAAGTTGATTTGATTTTGACTCTTGCCAAATTAGTGTCTAAGGTTAGGGATTGAGGGGCGAAACTCTGAAGGTTGGTGGTTTGGCATAATTAGGCATGTTTCTTAGGGACAGATACCTCCCACTGATCTTACCCCTACCTGGCAGATTAACTTGTGGTCAGATTCAGCAATATACCCCCGTGGACAGTCTAACCAGTTAGGAGTCGTCTGGTCTAAGTCTTCCCTAACTTAGGTTAGATTTTTTCTTTTTGTTTATTTGTTTGGTTTTTTGTTTGTGTTTGACGTTTCCTATGAGATATGACTTATAACGATAATTTTTTCAATTTTAATGGAAATTCATATTTCACCCCCATTTGACTCGGATAATTCCAACCAGAATTAGTACAATATGAACCAATCAAATACACCGGGTTGGACTTATCTGAATCAATATAATCATGCCCCTAGTCTTATGACCATAATTTCCAGAATAATTTCAACTCTTCACAGAGTCAATGGGGATTCACCTCCTCCGAGTCGAATTTTCAGCCAACTTGTCCTCCTTATCCACCTTGTCCATAATTTTCACAATATTCATTCCCCGATTTTGCTTTCTATACTCCTTTTCTAGACCAACCCATTGAAGAAAAATCTGAGCTAAAAAAGAGTATAGAAGCCATGTAAGAGGCCGAACGAAAATTTCAGGCCTCCCCAATTCCACAACATTTTCAAGATTCATACTCAGTTCCACCAGTTCAAAATAGAAAATCATCAACTTTAAAATGAGTATGCGTGAGTCCGAGCAACAATCATAAAATCTGATGGACTCACGATTTCACCACAAATTCCAAAACAAAACTTCATCTTTTCAAGTCCAATCGCAATAAAACGATGAACCAATCGACTATGAAAATCTACTTGAAGCCATGACTCAGGCTCAAATCACTCATAATTATGACATAGATATAATGGTCAAACTCTCAATTATCACCCTTTTTGGCCCAAAGGCCTTCCACTCTAGTTTTGATGATGATTAACTCATGTAGTTATATGTACTAATAATCTTGTGATATTTAATTTCAGATCATTAGCCAAGATATTAGTTGGTGATTAGCTTCAACAAGATGATTTGGAAGGTTTCACATGGTGATTCAAGAGCCCGAACGTCAAAGATCACATGTAGAACTCATTGGAGTCAACCTCGGTGAATCACGGAGTTTTGGATCGAGTCGGCTTGGAGATTGCGCTCTACAAGAAGACTTTGGTACATAGTTTAGTTTGTGTTTAGATATAAATTGTAAAGATTAGAATAGTATGATATGCTCAAGTTCACAACACACACGTTTCATGTTTTAAATATTGGTTTCGGTTTTAGGTTTAACCGATCTTGATTTTCATGAATAGATTTTATATCAAAACAAGTGTACATGGTTTAATGTATATTAGATTTTTTTTATATACATGCTTGCTTCAATTACTTAGACAAACTTAGTTTGATATACCTATTCATGTGTTTTAGGTTTTGTGTTAACAAAACATATTTTTGGAACAAAAAAACTATGATATGTATATGTTTCATGTATATTGGATTTCTATCCATATGCAACATGCTTCAAAGTGTTTAAATATCATGTTTTTGTATTTGGATGAGTTTTGGACAAAATGTATTTTCTATTCAAAATCCAAGTTTTAGAAAATACGGTTTTAGATTTTGACAAAATCTCTCTAACACAAAAATGGTTCATAATGCTTGAGATTTGTGTTGAAGTTTTTAACACAAGTTTATATTTCAATATAAAATGATAAAACTATTTTTGTGTATTTTTAGAGATTTTATGGGAATTTATTGAATATTTTAATACCTCTAGTTTTCTGACCCGGAACTGGCTGACAGGCCAGGTCGGTCGACCGCACGGTCGACCGAACCATGGTCCGGTCGACCGTTAGGTCGACCGACGTGCACAGAGCTGTGCACGTCTGGCAGCACAGTGGGTCGGTCGACCGGGCAGTCGACCGGAACTGAGAGCAGTGCTCTCTGTTTATTTCGGTCGACCGGTTGCTGCGAGCGGTCAAAATATGACCTTTGGGCGGTCGACCGTTTGATCGACCGATAGGGCATTTTTGGCAAAATCTGCTGCCAACGGCTAGTTTTGAAATTGGCCTTTAAATACCCCATTAGAAAGAGGTTTTCTCCAAGAATTTTTTGGACGAATTTCTGATCTTTCTCTAGTGTTTTCACAGCAATCAAAAGAAGTTTTTGAGCTTTAATTGAACAATCTATTTGGTGTTTTTACTAAGGTTTGGAAAATTAAAGAAAAGAGTTTTTGGGAAAATGTTTGATTGAACTTCTTCATCTTGGTTTCTAGTTTTTCCCAAGATTTTCTTTGTGTATTTGATTTTCATTCTTTTGGTTTTTTCCACACTTGAGCTACATCAACTATCTCATTCTATAGGATCTTTGTGGGAGAAAGAAATTATTTGTGGTTGTTATTAGACCGCCAAGTTGTAAACTCATTCCTTGCTTTGTGCCTTGCCCTCATTGTGTTAAGGAGGTTGTGCATTTGGTGTTGTGCATTTGGGTTGTATCCCTCAAGTTGTGAGGTGATCCTTGTGTTGCTAGGTGCTAATCCCTCAAGTTGTGAGGTGATTGTTATTGGCTTGGTGTTTTGCCTCAAGGAGGAGGTTGTGTTTGTAAGGAGAGGAGTTGGGTATTCTTTGTAATTGTGATTGCCCCAAATCCTGGTGGAGGTTCCCTTTGTGGGAGTCCTTTGTGGACAAGCTAGTGGATTGGAAATCCTTCGTGTGTCGAAGGCGGGGATGTAGAGCTGGGTGCTCGAACCTCGAAACATATCTTGTTGTTTGCGCTTGATCCCTTGACTCTTACTCTTACTCTCTCTTTACTTTGTGCCTTGCATCATTTCATATTGAACATCCATATTTATATGCTTGGCTTGGTTGTGTGTGCATCTCTTGTTGCTTACATCTTGCATAATTGCAATTAAGTTTTAAATTCCGCATTTAGTTCATTAAATTA
Source organism: Agave tequilana (assembly GCA_038442645.1). NCBI lineage: Eukaryota > Viridiplantae > Streptophyta > Magnoliopsida > Asparagales > Asparagaceae > Agave > Agave tequilana. The sequence continues at coordinate 14,401 of JAVJIF010019447.1, read as the reverse complement.
GCATAATCACCTATTCACCCCCCTCTAGGTGATTTTTAATTGGTATCAGAGCCTACGCTCCTGATATTTAGGTTTAACCACCTAGGAGTGAGATCTTAATTTGCTAATCTTCATTTGCATTTACATTTGCACACATTTAGTTTGCACTCATGAATAGCCCTCCTATGTTTGAATTTTTTAGACATGATACTTGGATGGCCGAGATGAGTAGTCACTTGAAAAACCTAGGACATCTAGTTTATCAAGCCACTACCAAAGAATCCCTCCCAAATAGTAGCAAGCATAAAAAGGCAAATGCATTAGCCCTTAAGACACTTAGAGCATCTCTTAATGAAGATCTTTTATATGTGTTTGATCATTATGATTCGGCTTTTGCAGTTTGGAGCATTTTGACTTCTCCCGAGCCTCCAAGGATTATCAACAAGTTGAGGAGATCTAGGAGAGATAAGTCCGACGAGCATTGCCTCATGGTCCAAGGGAAAGACTCCCTTGAGGTACATTCGGATTCTCAACTAGATGATAGTCTAGTTCATATTGCCATGGGTGTTTTGAAGTTCAAAATTTAAATATCGAACTTGCCACAAAGCTTGATACTTTTATGGAAAAACATGATTCTTTAAAAAAGAAACATTTTGATTTAAAAGAAGAAATGAATGATTTGTGTTCTAACTTTGAAGTGATTTTGCAAGAAAAGGAAGAGATTACTTGTGAACGTGACTCACTTAAATCTCAACTTGAACTTGCACTTAAAGAGATTGATGTTTTGAAAAATAAAAATGATTGTAATGATGTTGTGAAAAACAATAAGGTTCTATCTTCTAAATTAGATCTTGTTTTAAAAGATAATCTTGTTTTGAAAAATGAAATTGATTTCATTACTAAAGATTGGATTTGGTTTTGAATATAAATAAATCCTTGCAAAATGATATTGATATACATGTTTGCCATGCTAGTGTAGCTTCTTGTTCTAGCACACCTATTGCATGCTCCACTTTATCTTCTAGCATTGAAAATGATATAATATTTTGAAGAAAAGTGTTGAATGTTTGGGCTCCACTTTGAGCCAATGTACTTTGAATCATACACGCTTGGAAACCTTGGTTCGCAAGAAACAAGTTCCATCTTTACAGGTACACCCATCACTGCATACACATGCTCATCACGGACACAATCATAACATGTGTGCTCATGTGTACACTTGTATACATTGTGGTCGTAAAGGCCACCTTATTAGATTTTGCTATGATCGCTTACATATTGAAAATTTAGCAAATAATTATGTTTGGGTTAGGAAAGGTACTAACCCCAATGGACCCAAAAGAAAATGGGTACCAAAGACCACTCCTTTGATTTTTGATGTAGGTGTGGGCTCTCGCATAACGTGAGAGTATTGGTGCCTTGAAGTGGATGCGTTCCAAGCTTAAAGAGAACATTTTGGATGCATCACATTCAAGGAAGGTTTGGTGGGAGGACCACCTTATTTTGGAGAACTAGAGAGGTGCCTTCATTCGGTTTTGGTATCATTCTCTAACTCTCATTTTTAATTGCATGCTTTTCATGTTCGTCTATTTATAGCATGTTATGTTTTATTGTTCATTATGCTTATATCATGTTCATTAGATCAATGTTATACCTGTTAGTTATTTGAGACACCCATGCTTTAAATGGATTTATATCTATGAGTTCTCACTTTGTTTTAACTAATATGTATGCTCTAGATCTAATGCACATGCATGTACATAATGATCATTTGGATGTTTATGATTTGTTTTGATTGATTCATGTTTTGATTAGTATGTTAATTGCTATGTTTATTAGACCATTGACATGCATGTATAGCTTATGAGATCACCCATGTTTACATGAACCCATTTGTTGTGTTCTCACCATTTGTTTAGCTATTATGTATATCATGATTCTAATAGCATGTGAATTTACATAATGATCACTTTTATGTTTGTCATGATTTTCGTACCGTTTTGTGCTACATGATTTGATTACATGTTTAGGTGTTAGTTTTCTTTAAAACTAGGATATATACTTATACATAGAATAGGCCACAAGTAAATCTTTATATGTTTGTGCTTGAATGCCTATTTGTACCCATTAAATGTGCTAGTATAGTCTAGTTTTGATGATTCATGCATTCTAACTTGTATTCCTCATTTTGGATATGTTTCTATGATCATGTGTTTTAACTTCATGTATATGTCTATCTTGTCTAAACTATCATTTATACATATACATCCTTGAGCCACGTGCCTTCATGCATATACTTTTGTGGACTCATTATGTTTAGGATATGTATGTATACTTTAGTTTGTACATGACATACATATGCCTTGAAGTTTAAATCATTTTGATGATTTTCATGTTTTTAGGTAAATTCATTTGGTAATGAAAATTTAGTTTTTCATGTGTTTATGTTTTAAAGGAATCTCATTTGAGCTTGAATGCAATTTTCATGTTTATGTGTTTCACATAACACTTGTTCACTCACTTTATTATGTTTCTCATGATTATATTTTCATGAGTATGATATGAGCTTTATAGACTTTGAGTGTTTAGTGATCATGTGATTTTCATGTTTTATGAAAAATATTTTTGTGTTATTCCTTACTTGAAGGATTTCGTACTAGTTAACAAGTTTTTCATTTAACTAGTTCGTATTCTTCACTTTGGTAGAGATTTTCAAACATACTACATTTTCAAATCTATTTTTGAAAACCCCTACCATCAAAGGGTGGTTGGATGGGAGAACATGCTCATGTATGCCTTATAGTGAAATTTTTTTTAAACTTGAACATGAGTGGGAGGCTAGGTTATATGAGATATACACTTGATCTTATTGTTGTTTCTATTGGTATCATTGGATTCTTTCAATTGGTATCAATAATTGACATTTCTTGTATACTCATGTATTTGTATGTATGTATGCTTTCATTTCAAATAGTATCAATTTCAATTGGTATTCATTTTCATACATATATATGTTTTGTTTGTGATAAGCTTGAGCTTTAATCTTGTTTCAATTGACTAGTTTTCAATTGGTATCCATATACAAGCTTTATCATAATTTAAGTTTGCTAAGCTTGAACTTCAACCTTGTTTCAATTGATTTAGTTTTCAATTGGTATCTTAATTCAAGCAAATGCTATGTTTTAATTGGTATTTCATAAAGGAGGAGAAAATCTTGTATTTTTATTTTTCAATTCGTATTTTGTATTCCACTCCCTTACTTTGAGATAGAAAATAATGATTTCATTGTAGAAAATTATGATATTTGTTTACTTTTCAATCGGTATCAAGATTGTTGTTTTTCAATTGGTATAGTTTTACTTCTAATTGGTATCAATATGCATTCATTGACTCATTTTTAATTGGTATCATATTGACCCCTTATTGATAATATATTTGTTTTAGACAAAAAGGGGAGAACATTTTGTTTTACTTTTACCCCTTTATTGATGATTGACAAAAAGGGGGAGAAGAATTTGAGTTTATATGCATGTTTTGGTATTTACAAAAAGGGGGAGAAGAACAAATGTTTTATTTACAATTATTTTGTATGCATGTTTTAGAAGCTTACATGTGAACATTCATTGCATACTTTATTGTTTATTGTGATGCATGAGTTAAGGGGGAGCTTCTTTGAAGCTTAACTTTAATCCATGCATATATAACTCCATGAGTTTTGTCATCATCAAAAAGGGGAGATTGTTGGCCCAAAGGCCTTCCACTCTAGTTTTGATGATGATTAACTCATGTAGTTATATGTACTAATAATCTTGTGATATTTAGTTTCAGATCATTAGCCAAGATATTAGTTGGTGATTAGCTTCAACAAGATGATTTGAAAGCTTTCACATGGTGATTCAAGAGCCCGAACGTCAAAGATCACATGTAGAACTCATTGGAGTCAAGCTCGGTGAATCACGGAGTTTTGGATCGAGTCGGCTTGGAGATTGCGCTCTACAAGAAGACATCGGTACATAGTTTAGTTTGTGTTTAGATCTAAATTATAAAGATTAGAATAGTATGATATGCTCAAGTTCATAACACACACGTTTCATGTTTTAAATATTGGTTTCGGTTTTAGGTTTAACCGATCTTGGTTTTCATGAATAGGTTTTATATCAAAACAAGTGTACATGGTTTAATGTATATTAGATTTGTTCTATATACATGCTTGCTTCAATTACTTAGACAAACTTAGTTTGATATACCTATTCGTGTGTTTTAGGTTTTGTGTTAACAAAACATATTTTTGGATATAAAGACAAAAAAACTATGATATGTATATGTTTCATATATATTGGATTTCTATCCATATGCAACATGTTTCAAAGTGTTTAAATATCATGTTTTTGTATTTGGATGAGTTTTGGACAAAATGCATTTTCTGTTCAAAATCCAAGTTTTAGAAAATACGGTTTTAGATTTTGGCAAAATCTCTCTAACACAAAAATGGTTCATAATGCTTGAGATTTGTGTTGAAGTTTTTAACACAAGTTTATATTTCAATTTAAAATGATAAAACTATTTTTGTATATTTTTAGAGATTTTATGGGAATTTATTGGATATTTTAATACCTCTAGTTTTCTGACCAAGAACTGGCTGACAGGCCAGGTCGCTCGACCGCACGGTCGACCGAACCATGGTCCGGTCGACCGTTAGGACGACCGACGTGCACAGAGCTGTGCACGTCTGGCAGCACAGTGGGCCGGTCGACCGGAACTGAGAGCAGTGCTCTCTGTTTATTTCGGTCGACCGTGCGGTCGACCGGTTGCTGCCAGCGGTCAAAATATGACCGTTGGGCGGTCGACCGTCCGATCGACCGATAGGGCATTTTTGGCAGAATCTGCTGCCAACGGCTAGTTTTGAAATTGGCCTATAAATACCCCATTGGAAAGAGGTTTTCTTCAAGAATTTTTTGAACGAATTTCTGATCTTTCTTTAGTGTTTTCACAGCAATCAAAAGAAGTTTTTGAGCTTTAATTGAACAATCTATTTGGTGTTTTTACTAGGGTTTGGAAAATCAAAGAAGAGGGTTTTTGGGAAAAGTGTTTGATTGAACTTCTTCATCTTGGTTTCTAGTTTTTCCAAGGATTTTCTTTGTGTATTTGATTTCCATTCTTTTGGTTTTCTCCACACTTGAGCTACAGCAACTATCTCATTCTATAGGATCATTGTGGGAGAAAGAAATTGTTTATGGTTGTTGTTAGACCACCAAGTTGTAAACTCATTCCTTGCTTTGTGCCTTGCCCTCATTGTGTTGAGGAGGTTGTGCATTTGGTGTTGTGCATTTGGGTTGTATCCCTCAAGTTGTGAGGTGATCCTTGTATTGCTAGGTGCTAATCCCTCAAGTTGTGAGGTGAATGTTGTTGGCTTGGTGTTTTACCTCAAGGAGGAGGTTGTGTTTGTAAGGAGAGGAGTTGGGTACTCCTTATAATTGTGATTGCCCCAAATCCTCGGTGGAGGTTCCCTTTGTGGGAGTCCTTTGTAGACAAGCTAGTGGATTGGAAATCCTTCGTGTGCCGAAGGCGGGGATGTAAAGCTGGGTGCTCGAACCTCGAAACATATCTTGTTGTTTGCGCTTGATCCCTTGACTCTTACTCTTACTCTCTCTTTACTTTGTGCCTTGCATCATTTCATATTGAACATCCATATTTATATGCTTGCTTGGTTGTGTGTGCATCTCTTGTTGCTTGCATCTTGCATAATTGCAATTAAGTTTTAAATTCCGCATTTAGTTCATTAGATTAGCATAATCACCTATTCACCCCTCTCTAGGTGATTTTCTTTATCATTCCTGATGTCGCTAACCATTTTGTTAGAGCCAAAGAAACATCTTATTTTGGAAAACAAGATTCCATTTCAGTATACCCAATTGAACTTGTCCAAACTCGAAATTTTGAAAACCACATTGACATGTTGGTAAGGTATTCTTTTTTTGAAATTGAACTTGAGAATGAATATGATCCTGAACCGCAACTTGGTAATTCAATTCTACTTCTTAATTCAATAATGATTCCGGTGCCTTCATCTGATTTCAATCCTTCTCTAGAGTCCACATTGGATCCTGTGCCTGTCCATCGAGAAAGTGAATCACCAATCTTTTATGATCATCACATTGAACTTGACCAATTTCATACTTTTGAAAGTCTTATTGACAAATTGGCAAGTTCTCATTTTTACGAAATTGAACTCAATGAGAAATGTGACTTTGAGTCTCAAATTTGTGATCCAGTTCAAATTTCTAAATCAATATTGATTCCTACTTTGCTACTTGATTTGAGCAATATTTTAGAGTCAGTTTTGATTCCCATACCTGTCATTCTTGAACTTGAATCACCAATCTTAAAAAGTCACATTCCGTTGTGGGGAAATGAATGAGGACTTGAGTTTTAACTTCTTAATTTGGACCCACTTTCTGAATAAATTTTGACTCCTAAACTTTTACTTGACTTCAGTCATTTTCCTTAGTCGATTGTTGTTCATGCTCTTCCTGATTCTAGATCAATCATTTCATCTTTTCATACTCCATTTTGGGACAGAGGTGTTGATAATAATGACTCTGAAATTAGTTTGAAATTTAGAAATTAGATGGGTAAAATTCTAAATCATTCATATGTACATCATTTTAGTAAGTTATATTAGAGAGATTTCTGGTGGGTTCCTCCAAACTGCACGCAAATTAGATTGGGCCGCATTTAGTGGACCAATCAGACCACCACTAGAACTACCACCTTGAGGTAATAGTTTTCTTCCCTTTCTTCTTTTTCATGCATCTATGCATTAATTCATACATTGAGAACAATGCATGAGATAGGCGTGAGGGAGGGTTCTAACATAACTTAGGTTTTCTTTTTTTTTTAAAATTATTATTAACATTTTCTTTACTTTTAAAAAATAACTTTTTGAAAATAGAAACAATATTTTGACATATTGTTTGTAAAAATTAAGTCAATTTTAAGGAATAGGATAATTATAATTAGAATTTCTTATACTTGATCAAAATAAGATTATTTGTTTGATTTTTAGGGTTAGGAAGATAATTTGTCAAAGTAATTTAGTCTTGATTTTTGCCTTGATGAAATATGCACACTTTATATACTTAAACACTTAGGGTTTAAAAACAAAGATTCTTATGCCTTATAAAAATATATATGTATATCTATGAAAAATAAACAAATCTAATTATTAATTAGCTAGGTGCTTTGGCCTAAGCAAGCCTTGATATTTATGCAAAAGATGATTAGACAAGTTTGAATATATATATATATATATATATATATATATATATATATATATATATATATATATATCTATAAAAATCCTCTGATTAAGCTGGGTATTTGTGTCTCATAAAACATAAGTATTCACGCCTAAAAGCAGTTCATATAATAAAATTCTTAATTTGGTGGCCTTGTTTGGTCAAGTCCTTAAGTCCTTGGGGTGTTTTCTCACCTGGTGCCCTAAGACCATTTGGTTTGGGAGCCACCGATTAAAGGCTCGTTACATGGGCAGATTAGAAAGCCTAATAGAACTAAGAAATAATACCACCCAAAATAAAAATATAAATAAAGAAGACATAAGAGTTAGAGTTAAAGAACCCTTAGTCAAAATTCATGGTCACGAAGGTGCATATGACTTAAGGTAAAGTAATAGAGTAGATGAGAAGTACAATTTGACCCCTTACTTTGAATGATAACAAATTTTTGAATAGAACTAAATTTAGGAATGAAAAATTTGATTTTCCTATAACTTATAGATTACTTAAATCTTACAATAATATTTCAAATATTTTTCTTTCAAAATGTGTTTTCAAAATACTAACAATTTTCTCTTTCTTTATGAATTTTGTGGTGCAATTCACTGAAAACCCTTACGGGACAATATTCGTCCTCTATTGGGAACCTAGAGGTTTAACGGTTTGTTGCACATGCTTAGTACAATCGCATGACTTGCGAGAGTGGTCTAATAATCTTTGATTTAGTTTTTTTATTTTGCTCGAGGACGAGCAAAAGATAGGTATGGGGGTGTGATCGGTCACTAATATTGCTTAAATATTGTTATATTCTCATACATGTTATATAATAAACTCTGCTTTTAATCCAGGAGCTGAAACGGTCTTTAATCTTTGGCTTTAACCAATAGATTTGTAGAAATTTATTCTAACTGGTCTTCAACATATCTGACTTGCCATAATCTACCCTGATTTTCTGATTTCAAATTAATTCTAAATTAAATCAGAATTTTGATGGTTTTTTGGCTCATTTCTCTTTCCTTTCTTTTAGTAATGGGCATGCATATAAATTAGACAAAAATTAGGATTAAAAGCAGAGTTTATTATATAATATGTATGAGAATATAATAATATTTATACAATATCAGCGACCGATTAGAGCCCCAGGACCAATTTTTTTGGGATCAACCTTTTACAAATCTTTTTTTGTTCGTGCTCGCGATAAGTTTTGTTTGTGTTTGTAATCGATGTGTTTTTTAGATCTGGAAAGCATTGGGTATGAATAAGTTGTCGATGATCGGGGGGGTCTGCTGATGATATCGATGCTGATACAAGGACTGTGACTCATGATCACAGTCCTCTGTGAGGATTGCGACTATAATCGCAATCCTTTTAATAAAGACTCAAAACCAAGGCATTTTTTTGTGGACTCACAGTCCTAATAAAGAGGACTGCGATCATAGTCATAGTCCTAATAAAGATTCAGAAATATGTCATTTTTGTGAGGGACTGCAATTATGATTACAGTCCTATAACGCTCAGAAACATTCCATTTTTGTGAGGACTACAATTGCGATCATGGCCACAGTCCTAATAAAGAACAGTGCGATCATGATCTAGTCTTATAAAGATTCAGGAACATGTACTAATAAAGAGGACTTCGATCATAGTCACAATGCTCAGAGATAGGGCATTTTGTGAGGATTGCGATCTCAAAAATATGATATTTTTTTTTGTGAGGACCGCGATCATGGTCGCAGTCCTTTATATGCCAGCTGTCTGTATTTTCGAAGCGATTTTCTTTTTTCGAAACGATTATTACAGGGCATTTGCGTCTTTCAATGCTGAAGAGTATTTCTGCGATTGACAGGTGGGCACACTTGATTGGTTTAAAAAATGAGGTGACTGAAGAGAATAAAATTATGAAGCTGAATTTTTTTTTCTAATTACGATTTGACATAAAGAGCTGTAGCGATCCTTTTTTCCTCCTAAAAAAATGCAATGATAAATTTCTTAATCCAAAAGTAAATTGGAAATCTTGCATATGAATTCAAAAAAGTTTCCAACAGTAATATTATGTCATAACAAATCGTTAATGTAAATTTCTTAATCCATAAGTAAATACGACACCTTTCATATAAATTTTAAAAATACCCATCAATGATGTTATACATCATAAATGTTACATATAATTTTCTTAATTTTTTTTTGCTCGAGAAAATGAAATTAAAAGATACTTAATAGTCAAGGATCTCAAAAAGCAATCATTAAAAAGTTTATTGCTAAAAGAGAAATTCAAGTTTATTACTAAAAGAGAATTCAATCTGAAAAATATATTATGTCATCATAAATCTTTAATTTTCTTATTCCAGAAGCAAATTGACTGAATAAATCCAAAAAAAAAGGTCCAAACAGGGATATTATGACATCATAAATATATTTAATATTTTATTAAAACCGAGCAGCAAGGTTTTCTCCTGTGAATTTTTCAAAAAAGCTATCTGTCCGTCCATCCGTCTTCGTTCGAAAGAGAGCAGTATAGAGAGGACAAAAATAGCAACAAACTTTCGCCCCCCTCCTCCTCTTTCTCTTACAGCCTCCTTCTTCTCCTAGCCTCCTCTTCCTCTCTTTCTCCAACCAGAGGCGGCTCAATCTCTAGAGAGCCTTAGACGAAAGTTTAAATGGGCCCTTTTAAATATACTTTAAATAAGTATTAATATTAACTAATATTTTATGTAATAAATATTTTATTGAAAAATAATTCTTCTAGCTTTTGCGATGCAAATTTTTATCAAGTTTTTGTATTCAAGTTTTGCTAACGTATCTTTTTCTATAGAGCAGTTGCAGGCCCTGTCGTCAGTCTGGGGCCTCGGCGACGGAGACGGTGAAGAGCAGGGCAGCACATAGAGAAAGAGTTTTAATTTTGAGAAATTCTCTAATTATAACTAAGGCATTTTGAGAAATTCTCTAATTATAACTGAGACGGTAAAGAAGGACAACAGAGAGAGAGTTTTATTTTGAAAAATTCTCTAATTATAATTAATAGTTAGAGAGTGTGGAAGAAACTCAAGCTTTTCTCATATTATAAAAATGAAGAGGGAAAAATCAAAAAAGCGTGTGACAAGATTCGAACTCACGCAAGCAAATCCACCTAAATTTCTAGTTATGCCTGATAACCACTCAGGCACGCCTGTTGAACAAACAAAAAGAAATTTGTATATTTATATTTCTTATTTTAGTAAATACTATTTACATTATTATTTTGGAGGCCCCACTATGTTTGGGGCCCCGGGCGACCGCCTAGTTCGCCTAGGAGTTGAGCCGCCCCTGTCTCCAACGCCTCTTAGGGTCTGTTTGGTTGTCATAATTGGCCGTAATTCGTAAGTTGTAATTGGTAAAGTTTTTTACAGTTGTAAATGACTTACATGCATGTAAGCTTTATGGTGTTTGGTTGGTAATATAAAGTTGTAAGTGGAAAAGTGTATTGTGTTTTACGGTGTTTGGTTGTCGTAATGTGTAAGTCGTAAGTGAAAAAGTTGATCACAAAATTAACTATTTGGTGATTTAAAAAGTTTTAATATTGCAAATAAATATTAAAAATGCTAAATATTAAAAAAAATTAATATTAACATAAAAAATAATATAAATTTGCATGACCACAAAATTAACTGTAACTGGGCTGTAAGTGAGTGGTAATTGTGTTGCAAGTGAGGGGTAATTGGGTTGTGTAAGTCTTTTACGAATTACGGTCCAAACAAACGCCGTAATTGTAACTAGATTGTAAGTCATTTACGAATTATTGACTTTTACGCGAAACAAACGGCCCCTTACTCCAGCTGTTTTCTCCTCTTCCTCTCTATTCGTATTCACAATCTCTCACATTAAAGTTGCTCAGTTTTCACTATCTAAGCGATATACTTAGCTTATTTATTTAATACTCAAAACCGATCGAATGGAGGTTTTCTATCATGACTCATAAAGAAACTTTGTTCGTCTGTCCGTCCGTTTTTATTAGAGAACAGCGTTGATCCTTTTCTTCTTCTTTTTCTCTTAGTTTTGCTCTTTTTATCCTCCTCTTGTTCATGGATCCATTGATTTTTTAGAATGTCTCGACGGTGGTATATTAGAATAAATAATATAATTGTCTGAACACTTAATAATCAAGTATCGCTAAGTATCGCTGGGAGAGATTCTAGCCCAGGGACAAACCGGAACGCAAGCACGGGGCCCACTGAGCCATAAGACGGCGAGGTCGAGTGAGGCCCTCTGCAACGCTCCTCTCATTCTCTCCTTTCCTCGCTTTCCTCCCTCTCTTCTCTCTCCCTCTTTCCCCCATTCTTTATTCTTCATCAAGAAGCAGAGTGACTGAACGTAACGGACCAGAACCAGATCAAAGAAACCCTAGATCTGATCTCCTCTCATCTCTAGATTCCCCCCTTCGATCCCTCTCCCCCCCCTCCGATGGCGTGCATCAAGAGCGCCGCCCGATCGGCCCTCGTGGCCTTCGCTCCCGACGCCCCGTACCTCGCTGCCGGCACCATGGCCGGCGCCGTCGATCTCTCCTTCAGCTCTCCGCCAACCTCGAGATCTTCAAACTGGACTTCCAATCCGACACCCAAGATCTCCCCGTCGCCGGCGCCTGCCCCAGCACCGAGCGATTCAATCGCCTCTCGTGGTCCAAGCCCGTGTCGGGGTCAGACGAGTATTCTTTAGGTCTTGTTGCTGGCGGATTGAGCGATGGCAGTATCGGCGTCTGGAATCCTAACAAGCTGATCGGGTAATTTCGCTTGATTTTGCTTGATGTGCTGCATTTTTATTCGGATCTGTGTAATTCTTGATTAACAAGGTTCTGCTTTAGTCGGAATATGATAATTCTCTCAATTCTCTGTCAGGAATCTCTGACTTAGAGATCTTCCTTTAATTGTATTGGGTTAATTACCATTCTTCACCTTGAATGTGGCTTCAAAACCTGAAAAGGCTGGATCTTGTTTTACAATTTTGTGTCTAATTGATGCTTGGCGTTATCTTGGGATGCAGTTTAGAAGTACTCATGATTTTCTCAATTGAATTTATCTCGGTGTTGTTTGCTCCTGCGGTTGACTGATCTATCTACTTTCAAAATGGAAACAATGGGAAGATAAATATCATGCTTTCTTTATTTGTGGTTAATTTGATGTTTAGTATAACAATTTTAGAACTTTATTCAAAATTTGAAGTTTTATTTTATATAATTTTCTTACTTTACTTGAGTCCTTATTTTTATTTTTAAAATATGTAAGATGCTTTTTATTGTGGTCTTTGATCCCAAAATGTTCCTAATTCTAGGGGTTTCAATCATATTTTATCAAGTATTATAAGAAAAAAACCACTTGCAATCTGCTTTCAATAGGAAAAGCTTCTGAAATTTAAAGCTACGAGTCCAAATTTCCAATACCTTTCTGAGAGTAGAGAGTTAACAAGGGGTTATAAGTATTTGTTAAATCTTGCAAGGCTCCATAAGTCAGTGCCTAGGGCCGCTTCGGATGCGAGGACTATTTCTTTTTTTGGTATCTGACGCCAGAAATAGAATGTCTTCAGAATTAATATCCAGTCTTTGTTTGAAGAAAACATGTTAGATGTTGGCTCAAATTTGAAATTCCTGCTTTTTTGGATTGGGAAGACGGGACCAATATGATGGGTGGTATTGGCACCACGTTCAGTCATAATCATCCAAGCATTCTAGGCCATTTCCTAACATTTTGCTACGAATTGGGTTTACTAAAACAGGCCACTAAAGCTGGTTTGTGGCCATTTCCATCAAACAAGATGGCAGTTCATTTCCCCAACAAATTCCAAGTGCTACAGCAAACATGTATATTAATTCAGCTGATTTCCAATTTTTTTGGTTGAAACAAACATCCACTTTAATGTTTTTGATTATTGCTAGCCCTGTCATTTTCTTGTTGTACTTACTAAAATCTGTAGCACACTTTTTGTGCTTCCTTTACTCAGTTTCAATCCAGAGAGCAGTCTTAATTCTGGGGTTAATTATCAAAATTGAAAATATAATATTCTTGTCAATTTGGTAAGCTCCTCATATGTATTGCTTCACAATCTGGAAAACATTAGGATTCTGAGTATAAATATCATAAATTTATGGTTAACTTCAACAATTTATAGTGAAATTGTGGTGATTCTCTTATTCTATAATGCGTAATCAAAGATCACTAACATTTGCTTGAAATTGTATGGACTGCATTGCAATCAGTTTTACATTTGTATATGTAGATTCACAAGTAGATAAAATATGTGAATTTGATATTCAGATTTTTGGATTGACTTTCAGAAGTTGTGAAGATTTTTGGAATTCACTGTCATAATTTGTTATTTGTAACTGTCAAGATCAATGTTTAAAACAGACCCTGCCAATTTTCTTAGTGGTTCTCTACATCCTTATGGCTAGGGCAAGTGACTGCTTAAGCTTCTAATAATGTGGCTTACAATTTACGCACTACTTTTGCTTTGGAACATGAATCTTGAAAACACAGTTTGGTATATGAAGAGAACAAATTGATGTAATTTTTGGTTTCGATGCATATGTTACCATAGTTTTCAAGTTTATAATACTATTAATATAGGGATGTAAACGTAAAGAAGACGTGCTAAGAGGAATTAGTATGCAAATATAGTTTTCAAATGTATAGTATTGTATGTCATAGAGACCATGATAGGTAAGCAATTGTGCATACGAACAGTCTTATATATGTGTTCATAAATTAAGTATCATGATGTGTGTGCATATAAAACTCTTTTATATGTTATGTTTTACAAAGGTGCAGAAAGAAAGAAAACTATACACTAGTTGTGAAAAAAGAATAATCAAGATCACTATATTGCATATTCACTTTGCCCAATTTAGTTGGTAAATGGTGACACGAGAATTTACATTTTAGTTATTTCAATAAATTTATGGGACCTATGCATTCAACTACTCAGAAGGCTTTTTGTGTTATATCTTGTACAACATGAGATATTCTATAAATAAAGGGAAACTTAGAAATTAAGTTTCAAAACAGACTTCAAAATTATATGTTGATGCTTGTTGTCCTTCCCCTCCAGCATCACAATAGAGAGAAATCACCTCTAGTTACTTTTGTTTATCTCCTTATGAT